>CAMTDV010001279.1:0-26969 GCA_947069175.1 Scalesia atractyloides | reverse complement strand
GGTGGGGGGTTTTTTTTTGGGTGGTTTTTGGGGGTGTTTTTGGGGGTTTTGGGGGTTTTGGTTTGTTTTTGTTATTCTGACATTTTAAAATCTGGGTTTTTGGGGTGTTGGTGAATTTGGGTTGGTGTATTTGCTGAATAGGTGGTTTGATTTTGATGTCTGGAGGGAGTGATGGGTTTGGTTGTTTTTATGAATGTTGTAATTTTTAGGTGCTTGGTTCTTTTGGGTGGAGTTGCTTGGTGGTGTTGGTTGTGTGGATGTGGTGTGTATGGCGTTAGGTTGCGTATTTAAAGTGTGCGTTATGGTATGGAGTATAGTTGTTGTAGGTGTGTGATTGGTGGTGTTGTGATTGTACTTGGTTTTGTTTGTGGTTAGGTTCGGTTTAGGTAGGTTTGTGCGTGATTGTGGAGGGACGGAGGGTATGTGGGGGATGAGGGTGTGTTGTTTTTTGTGGTGTGTGAGTTATTTTCAATTGTTTGGTTATGGATTTGTCGATTTTGTGTTATGGTTGTGATTAATGGTGTCGAGGAAGGTGGTGGTGTGGGTTTATTAATTATGGAGAGTTGGTAATGGTGGTTGGAATTGAGTTTTTGGTGTGAAGTTGAAGGTTGTTAGTTTGGAGTGTTTTTGGGTATGGTAGGGTCTTGGAATTGATGCGGGTGATATGTTGTGGTTTATATGGTTGGATTTGCTGATTTCTGGTTTATGTAAGTGGTGCAGTGATGTTGAGTGTGGTTGGTTGTTGGTTTGGACTTCAGAGCTGCTTTGTTTGTTTAGGTGAGGTGGATTATGTGTGGTGAGTTAATTTGGGTTGGTTTGTTCTATGGAGGTCTGTTGTAAGGTTGTAGTTTAGGTGTTTTTGGTATGGTTTTTGTTATTGTATGAGGTTATTTGTTTGGAGGTAGTTGTGGTGTATTTATGCTGTGGTGTGATCAGTGTGGTGATTGGAGGTTTTTGGTGAGAGTGTTGAGGATAAGTGTTTGTGGAATATGAGTTGTGTTATTTTTTTATATGTTAGGAAGATATGTCCTTTTGGTGTTGTTTATGTGGTGAGGTTATTTTTGGTTAAGGTGTGGAATTGTGGTGTTATGTTCGGGTGGTGGTTTCGGGTTATAAAAGTTGGTCGAGGTGGTATTGTATGGTGTGTCAGTGTTGGTGTGTTTGTATGTTGGAGAGATTCGGATAAAGTTTTATGTTTTCGGTATTATCTTATTGGTGTTGTAGGAGGATGGTGTAGGTGTTTTCTATTAGGTGTTGGTGTTTTTTAGGCGGGTTGGTTGGTGGTTTGGAGTGTGGTGTTGGGTGGTTGGGGTTGGGTTGAGTGTGTGTTGGGGTTGGTCGGTGGGGTTATTTGTGTTTTGTTTGGATTGGTTTTTTGGAGGTTTGGTTGTGTGGTCATTGTTGTTGAAAATTATTAATGTGTAGTGGTTATATTAGATGTTGGGTTTCGTGTTGTGGCGTTATTTTTTATTTTCGGTGTGTGTTTGGGTTTGGTGTTGTATTCGGGGATTGGTGTGGACGGATAGAAGTTTGGGGTGGTTCTGGTTTTATGGGTTGTGATTTATTGAGTCAGTTTAGGTTTTGTATATTGTGTTTGGTTTGATTGTGTTAGATTTAATGTACGTTTGGGTGTTAAAGTTTGGTTTGTTACTGTTGGAGATTGGATGTCTTCGTTAGTGGTGATGGTGTGATGGGGAGTTGGAATGGGATAGTGGTTTTATTTTGCTAGTTGTATCGTTGCTGTTGGTATGTGGTGTAGTGAGATGGATTTATGAAGGGAATAGGTTATGATTGAGGTGGAGGTGACGACATGGGTGAGGGAGGGTTTAGAGATTGTGGAGTGTGATATTTATTTTTAGTGGTTGTTTATATGCTTTGTTTTCAAAAGATTAGTATAAGTCATTTTAGATTCTTGTGGTTTTTAATTGACATAGGTGTCTTAGAAATGTTAAGGTTTTACTTGGTGGGTGATAATTTGATGGGTGTTGTTTGTAGTGTCAAGTATTTTGTCGGATGGTGTGGGAAGATGTTTTTTGGTTTATCTGGGTTTTTGTGGTGAAGTTGTGAGGTAGGTATCGAAAGGTATGGTTTGTAGGTGGTAGTGGTTGTGTTTTGTGGTATATACTGTTATCTTAATGATTGAGTGGTAGAGTAATATGGTTGTTGGTGGTGGTGTGTTTGTGAGGAAGGTTTTTAGAGAAACGGTGTAGATGTTATTATTTTATGTGGTCGGTGGTGTGTGGTGGGATTATAGTGTTGTAGTTGTTAGGTAGGTTGTGGTGTTGGATGGTGTTGTGGTGTGTGGTATAGTGTTGTAGGTGTTTGGTTGAAGTAGATTGTATGGTGGTTTTTTTGGGAATGATGGTTTATGGAGAGAGGTGTGAGGTTATGGGGGTGAGGAATTTTATTTGTGGAGGTGATTTTTTTTTTTGTTATTGGTTGTGGTTGGTGTTTAGGGTGTGAGTGTGCGTGTGTGGGTGGATAAGGTTTGTTCTTTGGTTGTTTTAGTTGGAGTAGGGTTGGGTTTAGGTTGTTATTGATGGGTTGGGTTTTGGTAGTGAGCTTGGTGTTTTGATTTGTTTTGTGCGTTGTTTTTTTTGGGGGAATTTTTTGGGATCTTGGTGGTGGTTTTGGAGGTGTTTGTTACTAATGTTATTATGTTTATTTGGTGGTGGTAATGGTAGGTTTTTATTGGTGTATCGGTCATTGTATTTCGTCGGTTTTATTTTGTTTAGAGATTATTATTAATTATGGTAAAGGATGGTGGTCGATATTCAATGGTTGTTGATGTTTGAGGTGTTTGGTTGGTAAGGGGTGTGGGTTGGTGAGGTGACTAGAAGGTTTTATATGGTGGTGAGGGTTGTTTTTTTCAGATTAAATATTGGATGGTAGGAGTGGTGAGGAATTTTTGGATTGTTGGCTATAGTTAACTGTTTTTGGTGTTTCTCTTTGGGGGGTGGGGTTTGTTTTGTTTTGGTAGAGGATTTGGGTGTTTTTAATTGTTGGTTTGTGTGTCTAATATAAGGTGATGTTGATGTAGTTGGTTGGTTGGGTATTTGGTTGATTGGGTGATGTGGTTTAGTGGGTGTTATTGGTTAGGTTATTGTTTTATGGATTTTAGGATTTGTTTGGAGATTTAGTGGATTGTTCGTACTTCAGGTTTGGTAGGGATGGTTTAGGGTGGGGGGTTGATTGGGTTGTGGTGTTGGTTTGGTGAGTTGATATATAGGAATGTTTATTTTGTGGGATTCAGAGTTGTTGTTTGGTTGTATGTGAATAATTAATGTGTGGAGGCTTCGAATGTTTTTAAGATATGGTTTCGTTTTCGTTTGGAGTTAGTGGAGTATGAGGGATTTGTATATAATTATATGTGATTTATGATTTGTTTTGGTTGGTGTCACAAATTATTTTAATGTAAAAAAAAAATTTGTTTCATCTATGTAGTAATATGTGTTTGAATTTTATGTTTTGTGATTGGATTTTGGATTTGGTTGTAAGTTTTTTGAATTATTATATATTATTGTTATTATATATAATATATTATTAATTAATATTTTAAATTATAATTTATATTATAAATTTTGATAATATAAATTATTATAGTATTAATATAATTTTATTTATATTATTTTATTAAAATTATTAAATATTATATAATTATTTTATAAATTTATATAATAATTTAATTTTTTATAAATATAAAATTTTTAAAATTTTAATTATTAATATTTTTAAATAATATTATAATAATAATTATTAATTTTAAAATTATATTTATATAATAAATATTTTTTATTTAAATAATTATTATAATTTTATATTATTTTAATATTAATTATATTAAATATATTATAATTTAATTTAAAATATTTAATTAATTTATATATTTATATTTATTTATTTTTAATTAAATTTATATATATAATTTAATTATAATATATTTTTATATTATTTTTAATATTAAAAATATATTAATAATTATAATTTATAATATTATTATTATATTATAATATTAATTTTATAAATTATTTATAAAATTATTATTATTTATTATATTATTAATATTATATTAATTAATTATTAATATATATATATTATTATTTATAATAAATATAAATATAAATTATATTAATTATATAATTGATATATAATATTTATTATTTTTAATTATTTATATAATATATTATATATTTAATATATATATATAAATAATTTATAAATATTATTTTATTATATTAAATATTTTATAATATAAATATATAATTATTATAATTATTATTAATATATTTTATAATAATTTAATTTATTTAATAATTTAAATTAAATTATTTTATTAATATAAATATTATAATATTAAATTTAATTATATTTTATTAATATTTAATTTTAAAAATTATATTTAATTTTATTAATTAAATAATTATTAAATATATTATTTTAATTATTATAATTATAATTAATTATAATATGTTATAATATTATTTTTAAATATTAATTATATTATATTTTTATTAAAATTTATTTATTTAATTATTTTAATTATATAATAATTTATTATTTATTTTAATTTATGTATATTTATATATTAAATATAATTTATATTTGTATTAATTTATTTAGATATAAAATTTAATTTATTAATTTTTTATATTTTATTATAATAATATTAATAATTATTATTATTTTATTAATTATTATTAATAAAATTTATTTATTAATTTTATTTAGTTTTTTTTTATTTATATAAAATTATTTATTAAAATATTTAATTATATTATTTAAATTTATATTATAAATTATTATTTATAAATTTAATTAAAATAATAAAATATTATTTTATATAAAATAAATTTAATTTATTTTTATTATAATTTATTTATTTTTAAAATAAATTAATAATTTAAATTTTATATTTAATAATTATTATTAATTAAATATTAATTAATTAATAAAATTAAATATTATTTTTTATTTTTAATTATTTAAAGATTTAATATTTTTAATTTATAATTATAATTAAATATAAATTTTATTTTATAATAAAATATTTTAATAAAAAATAAAAAAATTATATAAATAATAAATATTTTATATATTTAAATATTATATATAATAAAAATATATAAAATATAAATTAAAATTAAATATTAATATATAAAAATATAAATTATAAATATATATTTAAAATATTTAAATTAATAATATATATATATTAATATAATATTATAATATAATATATAAATTAAAATAATTAATTATATTATAAATAAATAATAATTTATTTAATAAAAATATAATAATTTAAATTATATTATTATAATTTATAATATATTAAATATAATATAATTATTATAATTAAATAATAATAATAATATTTAATAATAATTATATTAATTATATATATAATATTAATATATAATAAATTAATATATATAATATAATAATATATTATTAATAAAAATTTTATTATAATTATTTAAAAATTAAAATAAATAATATTAAATAATATATATATTTATAAAATATAATTAATATAAATATTAATATATAATAATATATATATAATATATATAATAAATATTAAATAAAATATATAATATTTATATAAAATATATAATATATAATTAATATAAATTATAATAATTTTAAAAAATAATTAAAATATATAATTAAATAATTATTTAATAAAAAAATTTAATAAAATAAAAATAAATAATATTATTAATATAATAAAAATAATATATATATAAATAATAATAATTTAAATATAAAATAATATTAATAAATAATATATAAATTATAAATTTAAATTAATAATAAAATAATTTTATTATAATATAAAAAAAATTATATATAAATAAAAAATTAAATAAATAAATATAAATTATATATAATTAAAATTAAAAATTAAATTAATATATAAAAATATAATAATTATAAATATAAAATATATAAAATATAAAAAAATTAAATAAATAAAATATTAATATTAAATAAATATTAATAATTATTTAAATAAATAATTATTAAAAAAAATATAAATAAATAATTAAATATAATAATATAATATAAATAAAAAATATATAATAATATTAATAATTAAATATAAAAAAAATATATAAATATTTAAATAATAATATTATAAATAATTAAAATAAATTAAATATAATATAATTATAAAAATAATAAAAATAAAATATATATAAATAATATAATAAATAATTATATAATTTAAAATAAAAAATAATTATTAAATATAATAAATAAAAAAAAAATAAAAAAAATTAAATTAATAATATATAAATAATATAATATTAATAAAATAAATATAATATATTAATAAAATAATAAATTTAATTATATTTAAAAATATAATTATAATTAATAAAATTAAAAATATTAATATAAAATAATTTTATTAATTAATTATATAAAAAATAATAATTAATAAATATAATTATATAAAAAAAAATTAATTAAATTTTATAAATATTAAATAATAAAGGTGGGGGGGTTTTTCGAACCCCTTGAAAACCCGGGGCAAAAAGGGGGGGTTTTCCCCTCGGGGGGTAGAAAATTTCATGAGGGGGGATGCGGAAAAAAAGTATGGAATTGGGTGTGGGTTTTTGTGAAATGGAAGGTTTTTTTTTTATTATTTATGTAAATGGTGAAATGAGTGAGCTTTTACAGTATCCCCGCCCCCCCTCGCTTTTTTTTTTTTAGCCCCGAAATCTTCCTCAGCCAGGAGGGGCAAAATAGAGAGAGTAAGATTAGTGATAAAAAAAGGTTCCTTCATTAATTGTTTGCTCGCGGCAATTGGGCCCCCGGTAAAAATGAGGGATGATCTTTAGAATGATGATGCATCTTTGATGCATGTGTACATTGGGGATTTTAATTGGTTTTGGTATAAAAGCCCGGGGTTTGCCAAAGGAGAAGGCCTCCCGGGTTTACGGTGTTTTTAAAATTCCCCCAAGTAGTTTTGAACTCGCAACGGTTTAAAACACCCGACCGCTTCCCATGAGTATGAGGAAAACGGGGATTCGCTATAGAGTTCATTGTTCCAACCATGAAATAGAGGAGTTTTCGTAAACCCCCGGAATTTTCGTAGGGGTTCCCCCCATGCTTTTTTCAGGGGAAACCCTCAAAGGGCCCAATTTATTATTTTCCACCAACCCCAATTCCCTTTATTTAATCCTTTTGGTGTCATTAACATAAGATGTCATTTTAGTCTATCTTTTTTTTTCTTTTTATTGGAAAGTTTCAAATAAATTTTAAAATCCAGAAATTTGCTTTAGAAAAAAAAGGAGGTTTTGATTGATTTGAATTTTTTACGGGGGTAATTGGGTATTTTTCATGAGATAATCAATTGGGTCGTTGGGGTGGATCTTTTATTTTTTTTGCCCACTTTTATAGGCCCCTCTATCTTTCTTCTCGAGCACGTTAGGAAGAAGGGAAGAAGGACCCGAGAAAAAGGAAATCAGCAAAAAGGTTTTTTTTGGGGAATTTTTTTCTTTTTTAGGGGGTAATTGCACTATTTTTGCCGTTTTTTCCCTTGATCGGGCTGGGTAGCCCTCATACAAAACTGCCTAGCTTACTACTTTTGTTTCTTTTTTTTGAATAGTAAAAAAACTTTTTGGTTTTGGATTACTCCCAAAATTTTTCAATGCGTAATTCGATTAATGTGTGTTTTAAATCTCATTTTTAAATTTATGAACAAAATTTTTAAACAAGTTAATAAGGGGTTAGAAATTTTTTACGATGCAACAAAAGTGAGAAAGTAGTTTTTGGTTGGATTTTGGTAATTTTTCATAAAAGGGGTTTGGGATTAAAGATTAATTAAAAAATTTTAAAGGACTTTTTAAAAGCTTAAAAAGATTTAAGATGCAAAAGATTAAATTTAAAAAAAAAAAAAAATTAATAAAAAGTGAACTAAGAAAATAAGAACAAAAAGAGAAATAGTCATCCCGATTTATACTCTGCTAAAGAACCTAAAACCCAACTTTTGGGAAATTCTAAATTTAGTTACAAAAAAATAGTAAATTTGGCCCAATTTTTGCCCCCCCGCAGTTAAGAAACTTCCCTAAATGGGTTATGGGAACCCCATTTATGACCTAATATAGCTTTTTTTTTTTTAGAAAAAAATTCTTTGGGGCATTTTAACAAATGAATTAATTAGTCAATTTGAAAAGGGTGTAAAAGGTTTTTATAAAAAAAGCATTTTTTTTTCCCAAACAAAGGGATACTGACTGAAAAACTGATCTTACAAATTTTTAAAATTTTTAATTTTTGAAATTTTTATGTAAAAATTTTTTTTTTGAGGGGTTAAACCTTTGGTAATATATCCCCATTTTTGATTTAAAGGATCTAAGAATCAAGAACAAAGTAAATAGAATTAATTTAAAATTTGGGGTAAATCGTTTATCGAATCATAAGGTAAAAAAAAAGTCTTTGTATGCAAAAATTTGGAATAAAAAAAGAAAGGGTTTGGAGATTTCTTTCATTTTTCATTTTTTTTTATTTGAAAAAAAAGAAGGGGGGGCATTTTAATTTTTAATAAAGTACCCCAAAGTTAAGTTTTTGTTATTTTTTTTTTAATTTTACCCAAAAGTTTGAAACGGGGGGACTTTTTCCCCTGTTTTGAAAATGAAATTAAAAAAACCCTTTAAAAAAAAGTAATGATCGCAATTTAAAAAGCGGTTTATTGGTATCCAAATATTATTGCAAATAGGTGATACAAAAATATCATTCAGAATTTTTATTTTGGGCCAAAAAAGAAGGGTGGATACCAAAAAAGAAAGTGTACCCAATAAAAAAAAATTTTTAGTAATTGTTTTTGTTTTGTTTAATCCCTAAGCACATATTTGACTTTTTTTTGGACAATATCCAACAGAGTTTCAATTGAGTGAATAAGGATCGATCCTAAAAACAATAATGCTTGGAATAAGCATGAGGTAATCATGAAATAAAGCATACGATAAGAAAACCCATACCTAGAGTTAACATCATAAACCAATTGGACATTGTGGATAGGCTAAACCTCTCTTAATGTTCTTTTGAGCAAGAGTAAAGTAGCTCGAAAATACAAAACTGTTTATTAATCCCTATAAAAAGAGATAAATATACATTATGTGCGTGATGATATGAAAGGGGGTTAAAGTCGAGCTACAAGAAAACTTCGCTGCTACCATGGTAGCGCATGTTTAAGGGCCGAATAGGGGTCGCCTTCCATTGCATCAGGTAAAATACTGAAGGGGAAATTGTGGCAGATTTAGCAATCGCACCAGCAAATATAGAACAGCGCACAAAGTAACAATACAGAATTGACCTCATTATTAGAAAGCAAGTTATGGGAATTTTTGAAATAAAATCACGAAATTCGAAACTCCCGTTATCATAAAACCTAAAATGCCTAATAATAAACCCAAAATCACCAACACGAGTAGTTACAAATGCTTTTTGACATCCTTTGTGCAACAGGTGTTGTGAACCAAATATCCTATTAATAGATACGAAACATTCCAACCAATGCCCAAAACATATATATTGTATCAAATTTGAAATAGTAACTAAATCCCAACATGGAAGTACTGAAAAAACTCATATAAGCAAAAATCTCAAATATCGTATCATGAGACTTATAATTATCACTATAAATCAGAACCATATAATTCCAAACAGAGTGTTAATTTGACATAATAGAAGTAGTGGATCGATTCAAGTATCTCCGAATTCTAAAGAAAAATTTATTTATATCAAGACATACATATTGATAGACAGAACTGCTATTTATTTGTGAATAGACAGATTCATGAGAAACATATGACTATATTAACATAAAAACGCTCGTGAAAAGCCCACATACGACGAGATTTTTGTTGCCGTCGGCAATGAGAAGTCCACCCTTTACATAGGAACGGTAGTGGAAGAAAAGGTATTATCCACGATAATGAATATGTCCCCCCCCCCCCCCTTGTTACTCTGTTCCATAAAAAAGTTTTTTAGTTTAATTAATAGTTATCGATTCACCGGATCTTACCTTTTCGAAAAAAGTCAATATTAAAAATCAAGATATGCACTAACTTATTGAATCATTTGGAATTTTAGTATTTATTTGAGTCTTTTCAAAAAATCGTTCAATATTCAAACAAGAAGTACAGTTGGTCAAATGATATTACTAAGTGACATATAAAAACGAATATTATATAGGAAAATGAAAATATTGCAAGG
Source organism: Scalesia atractyloides (assembly GCA_947069175.1). Classification (NCBI taxonomy): domain Eukaryota; kingdom Viridiplantae; phylum Streptophyta; class Magnoliopsida; order Asterales; family Asteraceae; genus Scalesia; species Scalesia atractyloides. The sequence goes on along the minus strand of CAMTDV010001279.1, from coordinate 16,742 downwards.
ATAAAATTTAGGCAAAAAGATACTTCTCCTGATATGAATTATAGGATTAATTAAGGGCATCGAGGTCTAATGAAAAAATCTGATTTTCGTTAGTTTATTTTAAATCCTTTACTAATTATTATGGGGATTGATTGTTTTCTATTTCATCAAAACAATGTATTCAGTAAAGTTTAGAAGATTTTAGATCTAAAAATTTTTTGATCAATTTTGACTAAAAAAAGACTCCTTTATTAGCAAAAGTTTACAATCCTTTGAGGTATTTATTACATGTAAGTAAAAAGTATAGAATAAGAAAATAAGGTTTTTAGGTTATTTATTTTTTTATTAAGTTTGATTTAGCAGATTATCATGATAGAATGTTGAGAGATAACAAACCGAGAACTAAAAGTTCAAAAAACAAAATTATTTTGATTTCGAGTAATTTTGATCAATTTTAACGGATATTTGAACTATTATATTTCTTTTTATGAGGAGAATCTTATTTATATAAAAAAATATATTGAATAAGAAATAAGAATCGTTTGAACAATAGATGTCTTTCACATCCAGAACTATAACAATGAGTAACTTTTAATGGCAGATCAAAAAACGTAATTCGATATCAAAAAAGCGTATTCGTAAAAATATTTGAAAGGAATGGATAGGGGCGGGTTTTAAAGCTTTGTCATTTAGAGGAAAATTTTTCTACGGTAGTTCAAAAGAGTTTTTTTGTACGACAAACCAAATAAGTCCTGAAATAATCGGAATAATCAGTCAAAAATCGGGCTCGTTTATTGTTAATTTCAACGTGAATATAAAATGAATATTGGCAGTATTTCTGATTCAATATGAATCAATATGAAATAGTCTTAATTTGAATTTTATAAAAGAATTCTTTGTTTTCTGAATTCTAAAAAAAAAAGAAGAAAGAAAAAAAATACAAAAATTTTTTTATTTATTTTATTTTTAGTATTCTTTTCACTCAATTTGGTGGTGGGGAGTCTTCTTTTCCCCATCGACCCTTTACAATAATGACAAATTCTTACGTTTTTTCGGGGAGAAGGCCTGATATAAGATTTAGTTCAAATTAATCGAAGTGTTTAAGACTAATTGATTCCATGTTAAAAAAATTTTTGGATACTTTCTGACTTCTTAAATTTATTTAATAGATGGAATTATTTATTGGGGGTGGGGAAAGTTTTTTTATCATCTCCAATTTTCAGCCAATCAATATCAATAAAAGAACTTAATTGTTGCAATGTATGTACAAAAAATGTGGGTTATTTTGGAATAATCAAAATTGACATATTTTAAAATTAATTGATCAAATTTATTTTTTGTTTCAAAATTGATAAAATCAGATAACCAGAAAGAATGACAATAAAGGTAAAAATGAAACTAATTGACTTCAAAGTTGACTTGTAGAACTCATGATTTTATCATTTGAATCTTTATAAAAAAACTTATTGATTGATTGATTGTTCAATCTCGACGATTGATATAATAGGGTATATGAGTTCGAGACAAGCCGCTATGGTGAAATCGGTAGGACACGCTGCTCTTAGGAAGCAGTGCTAGAGCATCTCGGTCGCGTCCGAGTGGCGGACATGCCATCTTCTAAAAAGAGATCCAATAGATCCTATAATAAAAATAAAATTAAATTCCCCATTTCTATTCTTAATTAATCTTAATATAGGGGATCCTCCCACTTTTTCATTTTTATGATATTTTCAACTTTAGAGCATATATTAAAATAAAATAAAAAAAATACTCTTATTTCTTTTTCTATTGTTCAATTGTTAATTACTTTCATTGATAACGTATTGGGCAATGAAATCATAAAACCATATGATTCGTCAGAAAGGGGGATGATAGTACTTTTTTTATGTCTAAACAGGATATTAACCACCGTTGGATTTTTACAGGCCATTTCCGCTAAGTGCTTTATATGAAATCATTAATTTTTCTTTCATGGAGGTTTCTCCTTATTCATATAGTGCCATATTTCAAAATAAGAAAAAAGATTTAACACAATAACTGCTCAATTAATATTTTTACCCATGCTTTGCTATTGGTGTGTCTTTTAAATGAATTACACAAACCACAATATAGTACGCTGCTCTACAATGGAATGGTTATAATGCACGTAAGTTGATGATATGAGCTATGCGGCTCTTCTTGTGGCTCATTCTTATCAGTGCATTTCGTCATTACATTTAGAAAGATTTTTTATAGTTTAAAAGTAATAATTTATTAAAAATTTAATGAGGGTCGTTTTCATTTGGTGAAATCCCAATTAGAGAATGAAGAAACAATATTTTTCAAAAACTTATTTTTTTTCTGTTAAGAATTTTACAAGGCCATTTATTCAACAATTGGATTATTGGAGTTATCGTGTGATTAGCCTAGGAATTTATTTTTTAAAACATAGGTATTCTTTCAGGAGCAGTTATGGCTAAAGAGCGGTGGGGATCATATTGGAGTTGGGATCCATAGGAAAATTGGGCCTTTATTACTTGGTTGTATTCGCATTTATTTGCATACTCGGAACAAATAAAAATTTGCAAGATCAAATTGCAATTGTGGGATCTCTAGTTTTTATAATTTGGATATGCTATTTTGGGTCAATCCTATTCGGAATAGGGCTAATAGTTATGGATCATTTAGTTAACCTATAGGTTAAATTCAAGAAAAGTTTTTAAAAATACAAACAGAATGCAATAGGTGTATATTAAAAGATCTTGTTCAACGGCGAAGACCGTGTGAAATCAAGTAGTATTATAGTGATTCACGCGGTTCTCGCAAAGACCAGAGTACATGGTTTCCTCCCACCCCCTGGTAACATTTTAAAATTCTAGTTTGTTTTGACTTTATTTAAAATTTATTATAAGAGAATTAAAAAATACTTCTTTTTTTTCATTTGCCAACAAACTCTAAAAATAATAGGAGTTTTTTTTTAGAAAATATCTATAAAAATAATTAGATAGAATACCTTCAACCTTGTCAAACTGATAGTGAAAGAACTAAATCGGGGGTACATTACCAATACCTATTACATGTATAAAATGGAGATGGACAAATAACTCGGCGCGGTCAGAATCAAAAAACATAGAGTTTGGGGAGTATTAAATAACTTGTATCCATAGAATATTGGGGTCGTGACTAGATAATAAATAATAGGAGTTAATTCATTCAAATTGCCATTTCAAAAGTGATGGCAATTTTGGCATTAAGTTTATTTTTGGTGGTATTATCTCTAAATACATAGTACTTCTGCAACAAAACACTCATACCGGGTATGCAAGGGAAGCCTGAAAAAGGCTACTGAACATTGTTAATAAAGATTTTTGGCATGGATAGTACTCCACCATTTCATCGAGATAAACAAGACGTTTTCTCATCATAGGCTCATACCCGCCAAGAAAAAAGATGCTTGCACAATAAGCCTGATGAATTTTTTGTAAAATTAGTCCATTGAGTCGTTTCGGTTATCGAAGCAAATTCCAATAAGTATGAAACCCATATGAGATACGGAGGAATAGGCTATTCGTTGTTTTTTAAATTACGTTGGCGGGAGAATGTGAAGCGGCATAGGATTATTTGTATTGTGCCTACATACATCAACCAAGGAGAAAAATATAGAAAGAGCGTGTGGTAATAATTCCATATTATTTCGATAATCCTACGCTCCATTTTTAATAAATTCGGCTAGAAGCATACAAGTTATGTATGGCCTCTCCGTGGTATCTGGAGTAGTGGTTTGTAGGGGTAGAATTCGGCAATTTGACAGCAAAAAAGCAATTAAAAATCAATATAGAATATGATTTCCAAAGCCAAGGATACGACTGATTAACTGATGTTTCAAAATTTAATGTTGGTTCATTCGACCCATATAAACGACACCAGAATCCATTAAGAGAAATGGAAACCCCCGCCGTGTACAAATAAAATTTTGTGGGCTGAGTTGAGACGGTTTCGTTTCCCACATGGATAGAGTAGATAAACTGGAATTAATTCTACTTCCACTGATGAAAAACAGTAAAGGTCCCGAGTAGAAAATGATTATTTGACATGTACATTGCTAACATCAAGAAATGGAATATCGAGAATCCGAAGTAACGGGCCAGGCCGTTAAGTAGCAAGTGAGTTGATAAATTCCTGTAATAAAACGTGTCTATAGACAGTCCATCTATTCCTAATTTCCAACGGAATATCAAAAAAATTGATCCATTTAAGTCCTCTACTAGTTGGATTAATGGAACTCGTCAATTGAAATGAAAACAGAATGAAAGGTGTTTGAAGAAGTTCTAACATGCATATACATATAGTATACCACCGAATTTACCTATTTCCTTTATTGGGTAGAAAGAAAATTAAGGACCCTGCAAATATTGGTTAAAACTACAATTATTGTTAACAAGAGAAATTTGTTCGTGGTAAAGACAAGAGTACACTTGGACCAGAAAAACCTTGCCAACAATAGATATTTTTGGGCACAGGTTTTGGCGGTAAAAAAATGGGACTCAGTTTCTGTATGTATATAAGCTTTATACCCATTGCTGCGGGTTGTTTCATGCCATAATAAACTCGAAACTCAAGAAATTGTTGGGCAGGCGGATTACATCTCTTAAACCGACACAATCCTTGTTCTTGGTGCAGAAGCTATTTGTTTGGCTTGTACATCCGTCCCAGTATATTTCTAAACATCCGTAGGACAGGCTCGGACACATTGAGATACACCGCTAAATGTATCATAAATCTTTACTGATGCGACATTGGGATCTATCCATTTTGGAACGTGATAAGGTTTCAATCTAGTAAATTGAAGAAAAGAAATTAGTATATTAGATATTTAATACTAGTACTAGATGAATCGATGGTTCTCCGAGTTTTTTTTTCTATTCCTGGTTGGACAGTGCCAAAAATACTTTGATTTCTATTATTTGTGATAACTGATCATATCTTAGTGGCAGACTGCTAATTTGGAATTAATTTATGAAAATTTGGATTTTTATATGAAAATTAATTTACTTATCTTATAAATTCGATTGATTTATACGAGTTGTTTTTGTTAGATAAATTGATGAACAATAGCGAGTCAATAGCGGTTCGCAGCTGCAATAGCTATAACAAAAATAGAAAAAATGGCCCCTTTTTTAAATTGACGACTATCAAAAAAATCAAAAAAATTTTAAAAATTGAGATTAACGCATTTTATTAAGTTTCAAGCACATAAGAGCCCTAACCATATTTCGACTTGTAATCAACCCCTATAGCCCGACAGAAATAAAATAGGCACTAAATAAGTACTTGCTCGAGCATCATTAACCAACTCCTTATCAATCTCGATTCATTTCTATGAACTACAATTTAACCAAATCGGATTGACTAGAATATAACGAGTATGGAATAAAGGAATATATTGGGAATAGATCGAATATAAAGAATTTAGATTTTATTAAAAGTCAAATAAAAAAAAGGAAATACATGTGATAGCTCAAACAAGGTTTTCCAGTTTAAGAGTGATTATTTGACGAGCAAACGCCAATTGCCGCCGATTAACGAAACTAAAAGATTATTGAAATGAATTAAAAGGGAAAAAAAAAAAATTCTGTTGAAAAATGAACCCCGATTTTTTAAACTATTACTTATCAGATCTTGCTTTTAAAATCTGGTTTGCTTTTGTAGCCCAAATAACCCCGAAAATGACGTATTGGAATAGTGTAATTAGTGAACAAAAAGAATGTACAGACACGGAAGTTACTCATCTCCCACGGTCAAAGAGGGAAATCTTTGGAATATTCTGAACCAATTTATGAACATCACAGCAAAAATGAATAAAACTTTTATGGCTCTACGTAAAATAAGGAGCTGCGCGGCCAGCTACAAAATGGGGGAGTTCGATTAGAATATAGAATATATATACAAACAAAAACCAATCCCAACGAAAGGCAGAATAAATGGGATTGGAAAAGTAATACTACTCCGGGACCCCCTAATATAAGACAATCCAGAAAGACTAAAAGAAAATCATGTATTAGTCCAGTTTAAAACCCCTTATAGATAAAATAAGAGATTAAATAAATCAAAAATCTGTGCATAACTTTATTGACGGTCAGGAAAAAAGAAGTAACTTGCCTTTTTTTTTAATATTTTAATTATTCATTTGAAAATTCCATTTTCATGGATTGGATGAATTATTGGCCTAATTTTCGAAAGAGTAATTGAGTCTATATATTTTTAAAATCATCATTTTGGACTATAGAAAAAAATATCTATTTTCATTAGATATAAATTCAAACAAAATCTCCGCTCCCTAATCAATTATAATTATGAATATTAATTGGGGTTATTCACCAAACAAAAACCTCATTCTTTTAGATCAAAATGATCTTAAGTTTTTAGTCAGGGGAATTTTAATAAATTTTTCGAATGGGGTAATCGTCAATTTATTGACCCTTGGTAACCGACCCAAAGCAATTTGATTATATTTTAATCGTGCGATCATAAGTTAGAAAGTTCATATTCTTTTAGTCATTGGTAGCAATTTGTTGGACAATTCAACGCAATTACCAAAAAAATATAATTATTCCGAAATAATACTGTTATTAAGCTATCGTTTTCTTTCTAATATCAGTTTCCAATTTCCCAATCAACAACTAGCTTAGGACCACGAACACAACTTTACAACAAGCTTTACAAATTCAAAAAATTTCACGCGGAAACGTCGGAAGTGTCAATTTTTGTAGGGGTTTGAATAGTTACAGGGAAACGTGTCGCGTGGTAAGGGAATCATGAAAAACCCGACAAATACCTTCAGCTCTACTGTTTGTTTGGGCCCTAATCATGAATAGTTACCAAGGAAACTATCGTGAATTCTTAAAAAAAAGATCTTGTTTTTTTTGTTTGGGCATCGTAATTTTTGAGGTATTTTTTTAGTAAATTTGGGGTGAAGTTGTTAAAATGTTCTAGAAATAGGGAAAAAAACACCAAATTTTAATTGTTTCCCTTCTCCCCGGTAGATCCACGTGTTGCGAAAGGAAAAACAAGAACAAATATGTTTTAGCAAAATAATAAAATCAATTATTGTTCCAAAACTCTACCCTTTTAGTAATACAAAAAGTCGGGACAGTATGTACGGAATAGAAAGGATTCCAACCCCCCAGTAAAGAATGTTACTAATAATGAAGAAACAGTAGATTAATATGAAGCAAGTACATAACCAAATTTGATACCTGAATATTCGGTTTGATAACAGCTATAATTCTTCTTCTGCTTTGGTAAATCAAAAGGTAATCTTCACACTCGGCTAGGGAAGAAAACTTAGAAAAATAGAAACCCTATAGGTTGAGCCACAAATTCATCCCCACAACCCTATTTTGACTGCGTTCAACTATATCAATGTACTTGAAAATGTTAGATAATCATAGTAGATGATAACATCACTGCTTCTCATCCCTATTGCAGAACCGTACTGCGATTTTCATCTCATACGGCTCCTCAAAAGGTCATAAATAAATTAAGGACCGTCCATTAATCTTTTATGATATGTTTGTAGGATAGATAGATAAAATTAAAATCCATTGTAAGTGTTCCATTAGACCTGGAATTCATGTCTGCTATACTATATATATATAAGTGCTTCTGAATTCATCTTATCTTTTAATCATTTCAATACTTTTGTTGAGTAATAACTTAATCTTGAAAAATGTTTCTTGTACAATATCAATACAACTAAACATAGTATATTTCCACTACCGTTTTCAATTACGAAATCAATTTGGATTAGTTCGCGAATCATGACGAAGAATTCTATCTCTATATAGATAGAGAAAGAAAAAAATAGATTTTTTCTAGTGCAATTCCATTCCGTTTTTCTATTTTTCTTTTTTTTTTCGTTCTATTCTCCTTTCTAAAAAAAGGGGACCTTAAACAAAGTTAAGGATTATTCGTTCTTGATAGTTATTTTACTTAATCGGATGAATAGAAGTATACTCTGGTTCGCGCATCGTGGGAAGAACTCTTGATCATTTCTACCAATTTAAAGCCCCTAATTCTTTTTTTATACACATAGAATACATTCATAATCTTATTACGAATCTTTGTGTACCTTAGTGTTCCTAGCTATCCACTCGTTTTTATCATTACTTGGGCGGTAATACATTGGTAATAGATTCATGATGGTAATAGATAGTAAAAAACCTCATAAAGTTGATCTTTTTGAACCCGCTTTCAAGTCATGATGGACTATCAAGAAAATCTTGGGGTAAACAGTCTCTAATACTATTATTTATTTTCTTACTTTTGTACATAGGAATGAGATTCATCTTTTATGCAAATTTCTAGCGTTTCTTTCACTCATATAACTATCTGGTTTCTTTCATTCAACCCCGAATAATGTAATGAATAAACAAACGAAAATCTATATTCAAACTCATGGACACTTCTTCTAGAAGAAAAGAAGTAGCGGGGATTTGTATGTCTTAACCGAATCAACGTAGAAGATATTGATACCACACATAGAGTTAATGGTATTTATAATTATTGATTGAGCAGGATGCTCGTAGACCACCTAAAAGGATATTTATTATTTGAGCCTATCTGAATAATAACGCCAAAGGAGAATACTTGAAATAGCGATCCTTAAAAAAACCACCAATACTGAAGATCGGCTAGAACAAGGGCGATAACAAAAGGGAATCATAAATAACTTAATAAATTGATATGACTGCTATAGATGGTCAATATAATAAACGAGTATCTCCTCTAGAGGAAGAAGATTCTCTTTGAAAAGTAATTTGGTACCACATCTGCTATAGCTTGAAGAAATTCCCAAAGGTCCTGCGTATTCTGGACCGATACGGTTTTGTTGTATACCCGCGGATATTTCCTTTCTACCAAAACAATGACTAGTAACACTATTGTAATTCTAATATAGGTGTAAAAATAGGGATAAGCGCCCATTAGATCCCTAGACCTCTTTTAACGATTCCAATCTAGAAAAAGAATTGGATAGTTGTACTTTTTGTTGTATCCAATTATCATTTTAACGATCAAACTTCTCCATAATGATATCTATACTACCTAGCTAATCGTCATAATATCAGCCAAATTTCATTCTTTTAACTAACTGAGGAAGAATTTGCAAATTAATAATCCCGGTGGCCTAATTTTATATCGCAGGAAAAACACCTTATCTCCTATCAAAAACTTCCAATTTCTTTGGTGCTTCGACTCTCGCTAAAGTTTTGCTTCGACAAATTCAAAAGTCGGAGAAGGTGTTTTACTAATGAATCGGGATAGTCAAACTCATTCCATACAGTATCTTTTACTCTATTCAAAGCGGCGATTTTAAATTTTCATAGGGCCTCCGGAATTCTTCTAGGGCTGTTGATAAATTTTATGGATTCTGTCATTTCGACTGATTGTATAATAACGAGCTAATGAATCCCTCTTTTTGCCATTGGACTTCCCATCAATTCATCGTAAACATCATAACGTTCAACTTTACGAAGATTCCATTCTATTCCGTAAAGCGCGTAGCATTGGCTCCCGACAAACCCCAATTTATTGCTTCCTCTCCACCAATAATGCCTACCCTTCAACTCGTTCTAAAAAAATGGGATTCCGTGTCATAAGCTTTTGATATTCAGCAATTCTGTTAAAAAAATAATCGCAAAATTCCAAACATTTATCAATCAGATGAGGTAAATCAGCAGGCGACTCCACCAATACGAAACAAATTGTGATATCCGCATTCGGTGCAGTTGAATAGGTCATTTTTAATTCTCGTTTCTCGAAAAAACTATAGAAGAAGGGAACGTCTGCGCCCCATATCTGCCATAAAGGGACAAGCCGATAACAATGCGAAGCAATACGACTTAAACTCCACCATAATGACTCTGATATAACTGGCCTTTTAGGGACTTGAATATTGCCTATTGCTTGGAGCATTTACAGTTATTGCTTCTGTGAACATCGTAGCTAAATTATCCCAAACGTGTTTCATAAGGCAAATATTGTATAATTGTTCGTTTTTCCGCAATTTTTCATACCTCTGTGTAAATAACCAATATTGGGTACAGTCAAATACATCTTTCACCATCTAAAGTAACAATGAGTCGAGACACCATGCATGATGGGTGGTTGAGTCCCATATGACTAATCATGGGTCCTTTTCTTGTTATAGATGGTACTGTCATAGGTTTTGCCGATTCAGTCTTGCCATGAATTGCTGAAAGCGAAAAGAAGTTCATCAAACTTTTGCGATTTCTTCAAACTAAACTCTCAATTAACGAGTTTTTCTTGCTCGATATCAATGCCCTATTACTTCTTTATAACGCACTCTATTTTTTTTTGACAATAACCAGCAAACCGTTGGACGTGTTTCCAGAATTTTCCGCAGACCTCTCTGAGATAATGTCTTTTTGTGCAATTCCACATGTGAAGTAAGTCTCGTATCTTATGGTGAAAATTACTACTTGAAATTCAAAGATCCTCTGTTTTGCTTTGTTTTCTTTTGTTCTTTAATATAATGGAAATAAATGAATTTTTTCCATAAAAAATTTGACATCCCTTTTTACAGTTAATTGATTTTATTGATCTGTAATAAATAATTGTCAGAAATTTTAATGTAGTATACACAAAAAAAAATTTAATCATAGTTTATTTATATTCACTTTATCAAATAAACATTAATTAATCGATTTTTGAGGTCATTTGGATAGTGATACAAAAGACGATAGCACTTAGTTTAGTACAAAGATTTGTGATTAATTTATAGCTTTAATTGATACGCCATTTCCTTATTTTTTATCTAAACAGGGATGTAAGACAGTTAACATGTGTGCATGGGTTACTTGCATATAACTTGGATATTACAGTCACGGACAGCGGAAAAAAAAATGAAAAATATGAATTGATAGAACATAGAAATATATAGGAAAACTCAAAATTGAAATAGGGATACATATAATCTGAAACATGTCAGCGGCTCCATTTTGGTGTAAACCATAGGTTATACAAGCTAAATCCTTAACGCTATTAGGCCAAAAAAAGAACTTTAATTAATTAATTCATTTTTTTTTCTGTCAAAATTTTCCTCTTTTCATCCAAAAATGACTCCAGGTTTTTTATTTGTTTCCTTGCAAAAGAATTCTATTATGCACATTATTTGTTCTTTTAAATGACGGAAATTAGAATTCTCAATTCTCTAAACGACGTTCTAGACGATAAACTATTATCAGGAACCAAGCAATAGATTCTTTTTGTCTCTATTTGAGTTTTTGTACTTGGAATGGATTCACAAAAATGATTCTAGCAACATTTTGGGGGTTTTCGGTTTCTTTGTTTACTTTGGTGCTTTCTTTATGACACCAAGATATACCTATGATTTGATCATAAAAACTGTCCGTCTTTTTAAGATAGACGGGCGGGTTCATTAATTAATCTTCCCTTTTTTTGTTAATTGTGTAAGATTTAAAGTCTCCTCATTATATCCAAATTCCATTTCTTTCTTTGAATATAGGATATAGAAATTTTTTCATACATTTATTAGGCTAACCAGGAGACTTATATCTGGATATTATTCATCATTTTTTGAAATCATTTGATTCAACGTCCGTCCATCTGAAATTGCAAAGGGAAAACTCCTTTGAGTAATTTGTAGTTTTTTCGATCGATTCTAAAAAGGATCTTCCAACATTGTTTTGATTCTTTAATTCAAAATATTGTTTTGCAATTGGAGGACTCAAATGAAAAAATCTCATTCCTCTTCGTGCTTTCCTTGATATATTGATTTTCACTAAATTTGGATTGATATTCAAATTAAAAGAAGTAAGTTGCTTGGGATAAACCTAGTTTTCTTTATATTTATGATAAGTATCAAAACTTGGAAATAAAAAAATTTCGGATTTGATATGGGGCGATTTAAGATTAAGAATTTTTCATTCATCCCATCCAATCAAAGACCATTCCCATCCAATCAAAAAAAAGACCTTTTGTAATTGCATTTCGAATTTGAATCAATCGGAAAGAGAAAACGACCATTATTCGGAATTTTATCTTATTTGGATTTGGTCCTGAATTTGATTCAACTGAAATATTTGTTATTCATTCCAACCCGAATATTTTCTATCTTATTTTTTTCCATATATATAATATCACTTTTTCCTTGATTTTCTTGATAGGATATTTTTGTGTATTGTAACAGTTTTTTCTTTATTTCTGGTGGAATTTTTCTTGCTTCTAATTTGGTTCTAATGATGATCTATAAAATATAGGTTTGCTTCTTAGGTTCAGAATGAATATATTTATATGAATAAACGATCATATCCTATAGTTTTTTGAAATTTATCTTCTTTATTTGGTAATAATAGCTTTCAAATTTTGTTTTTTTTGGTATCAAATAATTGGTCTTTTTCATAGGAATACAGTTATTTAGATCCTTATTTTTGGAGGCCGGCTGGCATGATTTTTTCAATTTCGCATTTTGTGGGACAAATCATAGACTGTAATCTGTGATTTATCGTATTGATAATGACTCTTAACCGTTTTTCTTGGATTCATTCCATATTTGGAAGTTTCTTATGTCTTATTCGGAATAAGATTCCTTGTCTTCCAAAAAAATCCTTTATTTCATTCGTAGAAAAAAGCGGTCCATTGTATGAAGAATGGAGTCTTAAATTATTGAGTTAATAACTGGCGGTTTGTGATATTTTAAAACCTACAGATTTTGTGACATGTAAGATAGCTCAAAAACAATATTTGACTTCGGCTTACTATTTCTAAGATTCTCAAAAGCCTTTTTTATAGTCCTTGTCGAAAAATAAAGTCAATTTGATGTTGTTTTGTTTTATTAATCTTTTATTTATTTGTTTCGTGTATTGTCAATGTATTTGTCAATCATTTTTTTTGTTGATTCCATAAAAAGTTGTAGAGCGTTTCTGCGCATATTAAGATACATAGAAGATATCTATGTATATTTTTTCAACGAAATTTTAAACTATTAATTTCAATATTATTTCTTTTTAATATTTTCCAAATTTTTGGGGGTGCTTTTTTATTCTTTTTATTTATTTTTTTTTTCATTTTTTACTTTTTTTTTCTTTTTTTTTTTTTTCTTTTTGATTTTATTTGTTTTCTTCTTTTTTGTTTCTTTTTTTTTCTTCGGAAATAATTTGTAAAATTTTAATCGTTTTTGTTTGTGTTAAATTATTTTTTGTGATTATTCTTTTCTCTTTCGTTTCATTTTTCATATATTTCTCTCGGTTAAATAAAAATTTTCTTTTCCTTTTAAAAGCTTTTGTTTTTTTTTTACAAAAAAAAAAGACTTTGTTTTTTTTTTTTTTTTTTTTAAATTTTTCCAATTTTTATTTTTTTTCGATTTTATATCTATATTTTAAAAAAGGGGGTTCAAAAAAAGGGTTTTTTTCGCGGGGGGCCAAAATTTCCTTTCCTTCCCAAAAGGAAAAAACAAAAATAAAAATCTTTGTTTTCGATCTACGAAGTCGGCTTTTACCAATTCAAAAAATTGGGATTTTTATCAAAAAACCTTTCTTTAAACCAAATTTTTGGGATTCCGTTTGGAGATTAAAGACATGGGTGCACTTTAAAAATTTCTCTATTCCCATTTGGGAAATCTGAAACCATTCCGGAATTGTGTAATAAATTACCCAATTTTTGCTTTTATCATTAAATTTTTTTAATAACTTCTAAAAATTTTGAGTATAACAACATTTCTTGATTTGTGATATGGAATTTCTCCAGAATTTTTAGTCTCCTTTGTTTTTTTTTTTTTGGGAAATTTTGATCTAATTTCGAATTCTCTTTTTATAACAACTAATTTTTAAAAATTTCTTTTGGGTTTGGGATTAAAAAGGGAAAATCTTCATTTTTTCCAAAAAAAAGGGGGGAAGGGGTTCCTTGAAGGGTCCCAAAAAAACCTTTATTTGAACACAAGTTTTTGATTACCCGACAAAAAATCCGTTCTTCCAAATAAATTAAAAAAACCCGAATCTCTTTTAAATTTTCTATAAAGATTATATTTAAAGGAGACTTTTTAAAAATTTCGTTGGGAATTTTAAAAAAAAGTTTTTTTTTTAAATTTTCTTTTCAACTGGTTATCCATCCTTGCATTATGCTTTTTCTTTTTCTCTTTTTTAAAATATTTTCCAACCGTTGATTTTAATTTTTAGACATCGAGGGGGGGTTTTTCCATTTCGTTTATTCCAAAATATTTTTTTTCACTTTAGGGGTTTTAGAATTTTTCAATGAAACTTTAACCCAAACCATTTTTTGAAACAATTTTTTTTTTTTTTTTTTATTTTTTCGATTTTCCCTTTATTTCTAAATTTGGGAAAAAATTCATAATTTTTTTTATTTCACTGTTCTTCAAAATTTTTATCAAATTTTTTTATATTTAAAAGAAAACAATTCTTCAAATTTTTCCACGAACTCCCATTCAAAAATCTCATTTTAAATAAGCATTGTTTTTTTTTAGGTTCCTTAACAATTTCTTTTTTAATATTTTAAGAAAAATACGTCTCTAGGGTTTAATTTATTTTTAAAACATTTTTATTGTTTTTTTCCTTATTTTAAAACCATCAGTTTATTTCATTTAAAATTTTTTTAAGATGTAACATGAACCCCTTTTCATCATTTTCCCAAAAAACAAACTCCATTTTGAAAAGAAAAACTTTTTTTTCCATCACTTTCATTTTAAAAAAAATTTTGGAGGCTTCTTTTTTCGACTTTCATTTTTTATTTATCTTTTTATTATCTATGGACATTCCATCTTATAATCGAAAAAAATCAGATTTGGTTTTTCAACAAAAAAATTTTTTCTTTATCTTTTTGTTTTTTTTATTTTGAACTTTAATTTTTTGTTCCCTAATAATCCCCTTTTATTGTTATCAAAACTCTTCTTTTTATCAAATTCTTCTTCCTTTTTTATTTTCTCCGATTTCAGTTTATACTAAAAATGGGTGACGGTATTCTGCTAAATAGTAGACTCTGGTAAGTAATAAGAAAATACTAAGTTACCAGTGCATTGAATAGATTTTTCAATATCGGACACAAGGTATTTATTGCTTGAATGTACTTCCGATAGATCGAACTTTGCCGTATCCTAACTCGTATCCAAACTATATTAATCCAACCATTTCATGAATAAAATGTGACCACTTATCCAACCAACAAAACTACTTGTTACAAATAGGCATTTGCTGTTGCATCGAAACATAAAATGTTGACTAATCTCGTACATTGAACTTGGTAAGATGAAATGATTCAATAATTGAAAATGAGATTATTCAGGAATACACATTGAATGCTGAGATTTAGCCTTGAATTTTGGTAGTTGGATCTATTCCAGAAGTTTTTCTTATTTTGAAGAAGAAATGAAACAAAAAGATATGGTATAGAGCTAGGACAGTTATTGTATGAGGTCTACCAGTGCTAGATGCAGAGGGCATAATAGATCGATATGGAACATTTATGAGCTGTCCCGTAATAAAAAACCAGTTGTTGCAGACTACTTTCTTCTCGGGCTGCTACTTCTCCCCCCCCCCTTCTTCATAACGTGAGTCGGAGAAGAAAAGAGATAGGAGGGTTTCTTATGGAGAATGTGGTCAGGAATCCATAATGAGTCCGACACAAACGACGATTGATTATCTTATGTATAAGGATACTAGATTATCTAGTAGAAAAGATTTTAAAATCATCACAAACTCCCTTTTTCTTTTCTATTGCAATTCTGGATTATTATATGATGATTGAACTTGTCATAAATAGAAAAGAAATAGAATAGAAAGTGCTGACTAGAAATGCATAGTTATGTTAATGTCACCAAAAGGATATTAATGAATGGAATTGGGATAGGATGGAAATATAATGAAAATAGGGCCACTTTGAAGGTGTCCTATGAAATGAGGCATGGAGGGGAGACACTTCGAAGACGTTCCGGGAGTTACGAAGGAAGCTTCGAGTCATATTGGTCATGGGTTGAGAAGGGACTGGAACTCTATGAGATCGAATTCTCCCGTTTGTTCCTCAGTAGCTCAGTGGTAGAGCGGGTCGGTGTTAACCGATTGGTCGTAGGTTCGATCTACTTGGGGAGATTGAAAATCACCGTCAACACCCGGTGTAGGTCCGGGAATGATTAGTATAAATTGGAAAGAAATTTGTATGGAGCGATAGGATGTAAGAGTATAGAGAATAGGGGTGTTGGGAAATAGTATTGATAGGGAAGGGGGATAGAAAAGAATGGTGGGGAGATATTAGAGGAATAATGATGAAGGATGAAGAGGGGTACGAGATAAACTGAATACTCCTTTTGTTCCATAGCCTGGGTCTATTTACAAATATCCAATTAAGAATTCTCAGAGGTACTAGCTGTGCAACAGAAGATGCTGTCATCGATTCTAAAGAATTTCCAGTCATCGATTATACGAGAGCGCAGGAGGCCCAATTGCCGCGAGCACAACATATAATGCGAGGAACGCGTTTTGGTTATGCTACTAATACTTGTACTCTGCTCTGCTATTCTGCCCATCTGGCTGAGGATGAAGTACGGGCGCGTAAAACAAAAAAATTTTTGGGGGGGGGGCCTTAATTGTAAGTTCATTTTTTTTACAAAAATAAAAAAAAAAAACCCATTCCTTTTGAAAAAAAACCCCCCCAAGTTATATTTTTTTTCCCCATCATGTTTTTTTACCAGAAAAAGGCTTCCTTTTGGGGGTTTGGGGGTTTTCAGGGGGGATTTC
>CAMTDV010001276.1:0-21263 GCA_947069175.1 Scalesia atractyloides | reverse complement strand
CAGTTTGAGAACCTATAGATACAATGATACAAAAGTAATGTAAATCAAATAAAAATAAATTGGAAAGTCTAAGGACAGTTAATATAACCCCTTATCTATTGATTAGAAATTAACGAGTTGTTGATGGAATGAGATCTCTGTTTCTTATCATAATGCAGTTCAACCGTAAGGTAAATGAATTAGATATATATATATGTGTGTGTGTGAGCATGTATAACAACTTACCTGATTACGCGCATCTTCGATGATGTCTGATGTGGCCAAGCTAGAGCTACTTTGACTATCTGATATTCATCGATTAAGGTATCACACAGAAATTTTGGTTTCAAAAAGCGAGAAGCGCACAAAAGCGCGAAGCACCAACTGCAAAAGTGCACCGCTTTTCATACCCGAGGCCCAAATAATTATATATTTCTTATAGGTATCTAGCATCATTTACCCAATATTTAGACACAAATAAGCTTTATATATGGTTTAATATTGAATTTACATACATGGACAACCTGAAAAGCATGTTGTACAAAAAAATGCACCTCAGGGTCAACTTTTTGCCAAAAAAATACGCCTCAGGTGCGCTTCTTGTAAAATGCGTGCCTTGTGTATGCTGAGGTCTGCGCCTTAGGGTGCCTCGCGCCTAGCGGCCTAGGCGCGCTCTTTTAGGCCAAGCACGGAATTTTATGTTTTTAAAGAATGACATTTATTCAGAGCTAACGATCAGTACAGAGGGATTATACAAATGTAGGAAACGGCATAACAACTTATAATCATATCATATATAATGAATATATGCATATATGAAATGATTATATGATTGTATGACTAATGAAGTATGAAATAACATAAAAAAGATACGTGGATTGCCATACACAGTGGTGGAAAGATCCTTAAAAATGGCTTCCATCTGCAACTCAGAATACAAAGTTGCACCAGCATGATCCAAATACACACTCCCTGCATATAATTTCAACTTATGATCTTGCATACTGTAAACCTAAATACCTCAAGACTCAAAACAATTAAACGAGATACGCAATATAAATTTCCTATTGTTAACCAATACTTTGTATTCTAAATTCTTGAACAAAATACTTGCCCAATTTCTTGAAGAAGAAGAAATACTAAATTGGTGAATTGTGGAGAGTGATTACCATCAAGTCTTTTGAATTGAGTAGCCCTAATATAATCAATATTGTTGGGGGCGTTTGGATAACCGTAAGATTCACCGAATTCCTGCAAGAATTGGTGTTTAGGGTGTCCATGTTCGCATTTGGTGGTGTCATGTTAATTGCATACCAGGTGTTCGACGTTTTGCTTCAAAGAAGAAACTCAAATCGTGTACGAAACTGAAGAACTTAAGATGAGCTATTTTTGATCTGTATGTGTTGTGTGTTTTAGAATCTAGAGATTTTGAAGAAATGTTAAAAATTAAAAACAAGAACATAAAATGACGATTTTGGAAATCTTAGACCGACCTAATTAAATGGACCCATAGGCCATAGTTGTTGGTATTGGGCCACCGATATTATGATACGACCCCAACCCTTTCAGTTACTGGGCCACTGACCCAATATAAAGTGTTTTGGGCCACTGCTTACAGTCTGGTATTTTTGTCTGGGCTTTTTATTCAAATATCAGTTTTATAGTTATACAATAGTTTTTGCAAAATAACTAGGTTTACGCGGCGAATTTCTCTTGTTATTTAGTTTGTGTTTACATGTGTTTTTTAATAACCACGAGCATGTTGCGCACGGAAGCACTGACAATAATAAAAAGAAAATGTAGAAAAAAACACTAAAAGAAAACCGAAAGAAAATCAACAAAAAAAGTTGTATGGTAATGTTGTTGTTCGTATGAAACTCATGGTCAGACATGAGCAAATAGTACCGGGTACCGGTACTGAATTTCCCGAAAACGAAAGATCTTAAGTACCAATTCGGTGCCGACTTTTGGCGTTTCTAGTACCGGTTCGCTATCGGTTTTTACCTTCATATACCGGTATCGTAATGGTTTTTACCTTCATATACCGGTATCGTTACGAGAATTGGTTGGCACAGAGCTCATCCCCACCCCTGAAACTAAAAAGAAATCATTAAAAACTGAAGAAAATCAACAAAAAAAAGTGTGATACCGTTATTGTTCGTACGGTATCCGTGATCAGGAATGAGCAAATGGTATCGCGTAGCATTTATCCTAACCATGTTAAATAAATCATTAAGTTAAAAAATAATAAAGAAAACAATTATTATTATAATATATGTATAATAAAAGTGGAAAAAACTATATATTATTATAATAATAAAAACACTATTCATACTATTCATTGGATTTGCTTTTTAATATATGTACTAGTTGACCCTCACCCGCGTTGCGGGGCTATAAGCCGAATATTTCTCAACTAATTAAAAAACATTACTATAGTTTTGCTAGAAAAAAAACCTAAAATGATGGCAAGGTCGTAACTTTGAGTTCGGATCAATACTGTAATTTGTCAAGATTAATGAGCGAGTGTTAAGCATCTCATTGATGGAAGAAAAATTAAATTGAGTCAACCACTTAAAACAAACCCTTCTATAGTTTTGCTAAAAAAACTAAAATTGTAATAATATAATTTTTAGCTAAGGGCAAAAATTGTAATTTTTGACTCGGATAATATCATAATTTGTCAAAAGATAAAGTGATGACAATATTGTAACTTTGAACTAGGGCAAAATTGTAATTTTAAACAGGGGTAATATCATAATTTGCCAAATGATAAAGCGATGACAATACTATGTCTTTAAACCAAGTGCAAAATCGTAATTTTAAACAGGGGCAAATTCGTAATTTTTAACTGGGGGTCAAATCCTAACATACCCGGGCCAATGTGGGAGTGTCATGCAGCAAGTTGTCGCCATTTCCCCACACTCCTTTTAAAAAAACCAAAACGATGGCTTCTGTAATTTTTACTGGGAGCAAAATCGTAATTTTTGGATGGGGTAAAATCGTAATTTAGTAAAAGTTAAAGCGATGTCAATACTGTAATTTTTAACCAGGGACAAAACCGTAACTTTAAACATAAAGCGAACTCATAATTTTAAACTGGTGGTAAAATCATAATATACCAAACCAATAAGAGAGTGCCAAATAAATATGCAATGTAGAAAGAAAAAAAAGAAAAAAAAAGTAAAAGGGGTGGGCCAGGTGGCCGCCCTTTTCCTCCCGTTGTTTTAAACTACTATTCCCCTCCTTGCTTTTGTTGTTAAAGCTAGTTTTTGTCATGTCCGCGTTGCGAGGCACAAAGCCAAATATTTCTCTCTCATAACATGTAGGTTTGTTTTTCAGTTACTTGTACATACTAATCATAACAAGATCTAAAAAACCATTACATCAAATGAACCAATTAAAACAAAGAACTACCATACTTTTGTTAAAAAAAAGGAAAAGATGGAAAACTACCGTTTGGCATGAATAAAAATTACATCAAGCCAACCAATTAAAACAAAACACTACCATAGTTTTGTAAAAAAAACAATAAAATGACACTTGGGCAAAATCGTAATTTGACAGGGAAAAAAACAAAAAACAATGGTAAATTATACATTTGAGCGAAGGGCAAAATCACAATTTGGCTAGGAGAAAGGAAAACCAATGGCAAAAATGTAAATTTAAACGGGCAAAATCGTAATCTGACTGGAGCAATGGGAAAGTGTCAGGCAGCTGTCTGACACTATTCCCCTTTTTTGCTCCGCCTGCGTTGCGGGGCACTAAGTCGAATATAATTTTACCGAGTAAACCAATTAAAAGAAAACACTATCGTAGTTTTGTAAAAAAATATAAAAAAATCCTAAAATGATCGCATGACTATAACTTTACACTGGGGGCAAAACCGTAATTTAACAGTAAAAAAAACCAAAAACGATGAAAAAATTGTAAGTTTGAACTGATGGCAAAATCGTAATTTGGCTGGGAGAGAAAAACAATAGCAAAACTGTAAATTTATACGGAACAAAATCACAATTTGATTGAATCAATAGGGAATCGCCAGACAGCTGTCTAGCACTGTTAGGCGCGCGCCCATTTCAACCAATGGCAGGGAAACACTATTCCCTGCCATGGTTTTTGTTAATATAGTAAAGTAATAATAATAATTACAAACACCCCTAAATAGTTAAAATCACATGAAAATTAGTATGCAATATAAAATACGTAGTGTTAATATTTTTAATTAACAATGGATATTAAACTTTGTTTACGCACTAACCTCCATATTATCTCAACTAGTTTAAGATCTCGTGTGTTACACGGGCTGTATAAAAAAACTTTTATAAATTTATTGATTAAATAAATTATACATAGATGTAGATGCTACTATACTCACAATTGGTTCTCATGTTATAATTATTAACATATTATAACAACCCCTACTCTGTAACACAAAGTGACTTCTTATTAACAAATAAATAAAAAAAATTGCAGGTGCTTTTATATAATATATTTTACTTTATATAATATATAATATAATTAATTTTATAATAATACGAAATCATGCATCAAATATCGAAAAAATTAAATTACAATATACAAGTTTTTTTTATTCATTTATTTCTATTGTATGTGGGACTTGATGTTTGAAACCTAAGACCTTCAAATCTAAGTATATCTAAAGCCTTTTGTCTTTGCCGATGGATCACCAACCTTATTGGTAATTACAATATATAAGTAACAAAATATAAGAAATCTATGAATCTCATTACATTTGCCGTCTTATTTTTAACATTTTTCATCTTTATCTAATATTAGTAACTTAACTTTATGTCTTTTTTTATTCTTAATAGTGTCATATTCATGAGCAAAACTCAATTTTTTTAAGTACAAACCAACATTTGGCAGTGATTGTGTGTTTGACTTTTATTAATATTCATTTGCTATAGTGTTTTTATTTATAAGCAATGAAAATATTTTAAATATGAAAAGAATTTTCAGTTTTCATTCAAGATTTCATTAGTAATTATTATATTGATTTATTTTAATAAAAAAGAAGGAAATTTAAACTATTACCATTCCTGACCATAATGAAAATCTTTAATTATTCTATAATTTGAATGCGTATAATATATATTATATTTTTAAAAGTCAGTTATAATTTATATCAGTTACAATTATAGATTATTTTTTAAAACGTCGTTGTGTTTATTAAGTGTTTTTGGAATAACGACCTAAAAAGAAAACTAAAAATTACTACAATTATAACGAAATTACATTTACAATTTAGTCACAGAAACAAATTTATTCAAAGGAAAGCACCATCTCGAAACTAAAGTAAAAAAATCTCATAAATATATAAAAAAAGATTTGATTAATCTTAAAAAGGAATGTAAAATAAAAAAAAACAATGATACATCAAAACAATCAAAAGCATTTTTATTAAATGTCAATAAATCAAAGGATATAGTTGAACCTTTAAAATCGCATCCAAGTTTTCGTTTGAAATGTTAAGCAAGTTAATATAGAAAATTTAACGGATCAACAATACCTAATTAAAAATCAGTGTAAAATAATTAATCATATACAATGAAGAAAATATTATTACAATAATAATCTTTATTGAAGAAAATATTGTTTCGAAAAATAACAAAGGAAAATGCATATACTTAAAAAAAGACAACACATTCCTAATATCTTCTGCAAGTAATTTTCTACAAATTAATGATGTAGAAAGAAAAGAGTTTCATATTTTAGAAACAATATTGTGAGAGGAAAACGAATATTGCATACTTATACCATAATAGCGATGAAGAAGAAACCGTGTCTTGACTATTTGGTTTTGCCGCTCAAACCAAAAAAGGATGAAGTGTATAATTGTCACATGACTTTAATAGCCTAAGAGAATGACATGTGGCCAAAGTTGGTTTTGATTTATTATAATTTATAGATAATGGAGAGAGAAAAAAGGAAAACGGTTAAAACTATGATTTTACTTATTATATGAAACACCCTCTTTTTATTCACTATTATTATCTGATAGCTATGTTTACAAGTTGTTAAATACTAACAAAGTTGGTTATATATGTATTGACGTATATTTATTATATCATACTCGTTATGCCAAATATATTTTTTTGCGACTGTGAGAAACCATTGATAATTGCTGTATGCTTATTAACGTTTTATTTATATATCAAAAGTTGAGTAATTTTATAATTATAAAATAAATTTGCTTGACCTACATAGTATGTAAAATATTACAATATAAATAATTTATAGGTTATCAACACATTGATATTTAAATAACCTATACGGATATTTTTTAATAAATAAGCTCTAGATATAATCAATATGCTTTCCATTTAAAATCAGCATACTTAAACTATTTGTAACAAATAAGAAAAGGCTATGTATACATATATCCATTCATTCAAAATTAGCCTGAGGATATACGAATACATCAATGCCTATATCTATATAGTTTCAAAAGCTACTAATTTATTTATTATTATTATTAGTTATTATTTATATAAAATAAAATTATAAGATTAAAGGAAATAATGTCATATGACATTATTTGGAATCATTTATTAGAATTTAGATTAGATTAAAATTAAAATTAAAAGAAATAATAATAATAATAATAATAATAATAATAATAATAAAAGATAAGGATGACAGTTTTTTATAAATAAAATAAAAGTAATAATGATAATATTAATAATAAAGGATAAGGATAACAATTATTTAAAAAAATAAAAGTAAAAATATAAGGTTGAAGGAGAGATTGTCATGTGGCATTATTTGTAGTTTTTTATTAATATTAGATTAAAATCTTAACTTTATATGGTTGGTATTATAACATTTTTAGAATCTAACACTAACTTACGTTGATATTCTTGTAGATTTTTTTGCCATAGCATTTTAGTTAAAAAGGAAAACAAAAGGTTACAAAAAAACCCTATCAACCCAACCCCTCTTTCCCAAAAATTCTTTTCTAGATTCATTGCTAACATCCATGATTCCAAAAAATAAATACCAATGTAACCTAAATTAAAATATGAGTCTGATACTTGTGAATTAATTCAAGTTAAAACAAACAATTATGATTGCAATTCAAATAATAAACTTACAAGTAGGAAGATATTATCAATAATTGTTTTTCATTGAATCAAAAGATTACATGTTTTACAGCTTAATGATTCTATAATCTCTCCCTCAGCCTGATCACTCACAAATTCGTTCGTTCAAAAGAGAATGTGTGTGAAAGTGATGAATAGATCTCTAATAGGTGAGACTATTTATACTAGGTACAAATGTCTGTTTGTGATTGGCTGACACTGTCACACCCCGACCCTCAGCGGAATAAGAGTCGGGGCATAATTGGGTTATCACCAAAGCTCATGATATTTACTAATATGTTTCATATTTATTAAAGTCAAAATTACATTCTCAATAATCCAAACATGTCCATACAAATACAAAGAAAAATAACCAACTAAACAATCCAAGCTCTAAACCAGTTTATTCTTCTAGGCCAATCCTATGTGTTTGTTGCTGCAGCTGGTTCACCTGTATTATGTGTAAAAATGGAGGTTTTTGGGTCAACATAAGTTGGCGAGTGAACCTTGTTAGATAAACATTTATTATTGATTTTCTTGTTATTTTATCAAGGAAAAAATTGTGCAATAATCATAAGTGAGCAAATGTAAATAATCAAACAGTAGCAATAACAACCACAAACTATAACATACAATAACATAAATGGGGAACGAACGGCATATGATAAATGTATGTACTGAAAATGATAAATGTCTGTGCGATCAAGGCTCAATCAAACGGAGCCGATCGTATGTTGGCACGCCAGATTCACGCTCATAATGTAATGGGGAACATGCTCAACGCTCATAATGTAATGGGGAGCGGCGGCCTATGAAATTGCATGTACTGAAAATAATAAATTAAATCCAAACAATAACCACACAACAGTTGAAAACAAACTGAATACACATTTGTTCATGATATGATGTATGCACAATGATTTAAATATAATAAATGGTAAGACACATGATACACCCCAAAAACGTGATTAAAACGGGGAATTTGTAAAGATTCACTCACATTAGGTGTGTTCGGTTGGAGATGATGTGATGCGCACGAGTTGGAAGGATTGAACAACGAGAATTAACTAACCTAAATAATAACGGAAGATACAGTAAATGAGTGGATTTTATTAATAATTTTAATAGGTTTTTAGATATATTTTTGTGAGTTTAAGACTATTTCCTATCTTTAAAACATTATTTTTAAGTATTTTTAATTGATTTTTAAATTAAATAAAAAAATAAAAATATAAAAATATGTTGACTTTTGCGTTGACCGTTGACCGTTTGACTGTTTGACCGGTTTTACTGTGTAAGTGTATGCGCCGGGTGAGGCTCGAACCCGAGACCTCCCGTTCGCGTGCACGCAGCTCTACCAACTGAGCTACGTCTAACCTGAAATAATTCTATTTTTAATTATATTTATATACTAACTCAGTTTATTCAAAATTCTTTTATTTTCAAAAATGTTTAAATCATCGAACCGGTGCCGTTAACAGGTCTCGAACCCGGGACCTGTGTTTTAACGTTACACACAGTCCACCGCTGGACTGTGTGTCTAACTTGGTTAATATATAGATTTTTATTATACTTAACATCTAATGTAAGTTCATCCGGTTCAGTTAAAAAAAAACATTTTAATTACAGAGGGTGTGTGTGTGTATCAAGGATCGAACTCGCGGTGTGTGATATGTGTGTGCACACAGTCCACCGCTGGACTGTGTGTCTAACCCGTTTATAATACCGATTTTAATTAATCTTATAATGTTATCACACTTCATCTTCTTCGCTAAATTTACAGGCAACTATTTACTCAACTGTTTCTTGCTTTAAAACGATTAACAAACATTCATAAGACTAAAATGAAATGGCAGAGACGATGTTGGAAGTAAATATACCAGAGGAATGATTTATCTCAGAATTCCGGCAAGGCGTCGGCTCTGTTTTTATGAACTTCAACTGAGTGAACAAATTAACCGTTTTGATTAGCTAATTGTGGAATTGAAGTACTAAACAAGAGTTAACAGAAGGTTTGAATGTCTATACCGTTTTACAGCTGAAGATAAGGATTTTCAGAAGTTTTCCGGCGAGAGTGAGTTATCCGATATCGTCGTCTGAAATTGATTCCGATTGAAGGGTTGGAGTTAGTAACAGCTTAACAACTGATAGACAACGAAAGAATTGCGAGACTTACTGATTTGATGGAAAATACGGGTTTCCGGCGAAAGTCCTGCGAGTCCAAAAAGCTTCTCCGGCGGACTGAAAGTTGTGCGAAAATGTAATTAGAAGTTTGCAGAGTGTGTTTGAGTCGCGAGAGGGGTCTTTGATTGAAGTAATTCAGGAATTGAAAGTTTTCGGTTATTAAAACCGATCCATTCTCGAATTTAAGTTCATTCAAAGCAAACTTGATTGAAGGTGTCGGTGCATCGGTTAAACTCAGTAAACCGCGATCAATCAAACGTTTTTGGACGTTTGGTGACCGATTTCGGTTACAGTTAGCGTAATCAGGTCGCTTCATGATTGTCTATAAGATTTATTTGTTTCCTAGAGTTGACAGAAAACAACAAGTGGCGGAGTGGTTATGTGTGTGTGTGTGTGTTAAGTCTTTGGAGTTCTTTCCGGCTGACCCGGGTTCGAGTCCGGCAGCCTCATTTTCTTTTTAATTATTTTATTTTTACTTTTTGTCAATTATAACTTTTATAGTTTAGTTTGTTTATTAATTATGCATCATTAAAAAAATTAAAATGGACATAAATACACAACGAGACATTTATAACTTGATATTCGATTACAAACGGAGCGGGTTTGGAAAACCCGTTTTTGACAAATGTTACAGTATCCCCTACTTTTAGGAATTTCGTCCCGAAATTTAAGTAGTAGTAGGAAAAAGATGCGGGTATTTTTTCGCGCATTGAGTCTTCACGTTCCCAAGTAAACTCAGGTCCCCGTTTCGACTCCCAGCGTACCCTAACAATTGGAATGCGACTTCGTCGTAGACGTTTTTCTCCGAAGTCCATGATCTCTACTGGTCTTTCAATAAAATGCGTAGATTCATCAATCTGAATATCTTCCAGAGGAATGTGGATGTTTTCATCAGCGAGGCACTTCTTCAAGTTTGATACGTGGAATGTGGGATGAATCCTGTTGAGTTCTTCTGGTAAATCAAGCTTGTATGCTACAGGTCCTACTCTTTTGAGTATCTTGAAAGGTCCTACGTAGCGTGGTGCTAGCTTGCCTTTTTGACCAAAACGAACTACTCCCTTCCACGGTGATACTTTTAAAAGTACATGATCACCAATGTTAAACTCCAAAAGCTTCCGTCGTTTATCTGCATAACTCTTTTGACGACTTTGAGCCGCTAGAAGATTGTTTCGAATTTGATGGATCTTGTCTGTGGTTTCTTGAATCAATTCTGGACCAGTGATTTGAGCTTCCCCAATTTCGTGCCAACATACTGGAGATCGGCACTTACGACCATATAAAGCTTCAAAAGGTGCCATGCCGATACTTGAATGATAGCTGTTGTTGTACGAAAATTCAACTAAAGGTAGATGAGCGTCCCAATTTCCCTTGAAGTCTATGACGCATGCTCGAAGCATATCTTCAAGAGTTTGAATGGTGCGTTCAGATTGTCCATCAGTTTGAGGATGATAGGCGGTACTGAGATCTAATCGCGTACCCAAAGCGGCTTGTACTGCTTGCCATGTTCGTGAAGTGAAACGACCATCACGATCTGAAATAATGCTTAACGGTACACCATGTCGGCTTACGATTTCGCTGATATAAATACGAGCTAGCTTTTCGTTCTTGAAATCTTCGCGGATAGGAATAAAGTGAGCTGATTTTGTAAGTCGGTCAATGATTACCCATATAGTGTCATACCCACCAGAAGTGCGAGGTAACCCGGTAATGAAGTCCATGGTTATGTTTTCCCACTTCCATACAGGTATTTCAGGTTGGACCAGAAGTCCTGAGGGTCTTTGGTGTTCAGCTTTCACCTTGGAACATGTAAGGCACTTGGAAACAAAAACAGCAATATCCTTTTTCATTCCAGGCCACCAATAGGTGTATCGAAGGTCTTGATACATCTTATCGGCTCCTGGGTGTATAGAGTATCGTGTTTTGTGAGCCTCTTTCATAAGAAGTTCACGAAGGTTGTTGTGGTCAGGAATCCATATGCGATCTAGATAGTACAGAATACCGTCAGATTTAGTTTCAATTTTAAGTTCAGCTCCACAGGACAGTTCCTTTCGTACATCATCCTCCGTTACTAAACATGTTGGGCTTCTCGAATTTGATCTTTAATGTTAGTTATGATTTGCGAACATAGAAGACGAATGGAGTTCGCATAACCCTTTCGACTGAGTGCATCAGCCACCACATTTGCCTTGCAAGGGTGGTACCGAATCTCACAGTCGTAGTCATTTAGCAGTTCGACCCATCTTCGTTGCCTCATGTTTAACTCCTTTTGATTGAAGATATGTTGAAGACTCTTGTGGTCAGTGTATATTTCACACTTAGTACCGTAGAGATAATGTCTCCATATCTTAAGAGCGAACATAACGGCTCCAAGTTCCAGGTCGTGGGTGGTGTAGTTCTTCTCATGAACTTTGAGTTGTCTAGAAGCATAAGCTATCACTTTTCCCCTTTGCATTAATACACAGCCTAGTCCTTGCCCTGATGCGTCGCAATATACTACAAAGTCATCGCAACCTTCGGGGAGTGTGAGGATAGGTGCGTCACAAAGCTTTTGCTTAAGGGTTTGGAAGGCTTCTTCTTGTTTAGGTCCCCATATGAAGGATTTTCCTTTATGAGTCAAAGTCGTGAGTGGTACAGCAATACGGGAGAAATTTGCAATGAAACGGCGATAGTAACCAGCCAAACCAAGAAATGATCTTACTTCGGTAGGGGTACGTGGCGCTTGCCATTCCTGTACTGCTTTGATATTTGAGGGGTCGACATGTATTCCCTTGTCATTGACGACATGTCCAAGGAATTGTACTTCTCTTAACCAGAATTCGCATTTGGAGAATTTAGCGTAGAGCTTTTCGGTTCTTAAGAGCGTAAGGATGAGTCGAAGGTGTCGTTCATGATCAGATTTAGACTTTGAATAGATGAGGATGTCGTCGATGAAGACTATGACAAAACGGTCGAGATAGGGTTTGCATACCCTATTCATTAGATCCATGAATACAGCTGGGGCGTTGGTTAATCCAAATGGCATGACCATGAATTCGTAATGACCATAACGAGTTCGGAAGGCGGTCTTTGGGACGTCTTCTTCATGTACTCTGAGTTGATGATAACCAGAACG
This sequence comes from Scalesia atractyloides, assembly GCA_947069175.1. Lineage (NCBI taxonomy): Eukaryota > Viridiplantae > Streptophyta > Magnoliopsida > Asterales > Asteraceae > Scalesia > Scalesia atractyloides. The sequence continues at coordinate 8,882 of CAMTDV010001276.1, read as the reverse complement.
AAGGTCGATTTTTGAAAAACAGGTGGCGCCCTGAAGTTGGTCTAGTAGGTCATCGATGCGAGGTAATGGATAGCGGTTCTTGACCGTTAATTTGTTGAGTTCTCTGTAGTCGATACACATGCGAAACGTTCCATCTTTCTTCTTCACAAACAGAACAGGTGCACCCCAAGGCGATGAGCTAGGACGTATGAATCCTTTGTCAGTCAGCTCTTGCAGTTGACTGGCCAGCTCTTGCATTTCGGATGGGGCTAACCTATAAGGAGATTTTGCGACTGGTTGTAGCGCCAGGTATAAGATCAATGCGGAATTCGACTTCCCTCATGGGAGGAAGTCCTGAGATTTCGTCGGGAAAGACTTGTGGGAATTCTTTCACTACAGGTATATCTTCTAGTTTCTTCTCCTTGTTTCCCTTCTTGACGACGTGAGTTAGGAATGCGACATATTTCTTGCGGAGATACTTTCGGGCTTGAAGGCAAGACATCAATTTGAGTCCTTTCGAAGGGGTTTCTCCAAAGATTCGTAGGGTTTGACCGTCTGCAAGAGGAATGCGAATGAACTTTTCGCGGCATACTACTTCAGCATGATGTTGGCTGAGCCAGTCCATACCGATTATAATGTCGAAACTTCCCAACTTCATAGGAATGAGGTCAACTGGAAAATCGTGATCGTTTAAAGTGAGGGTATAATTTCGTATAATAGAGTTTAATGAGACCGGTTTCCCGTCAGCAACTTCTACTGTTATGGATTCCATGAGCTTATCACGATTTTGGTTTAAGGTTCAAACTCTAAGGACACAAAACTTTTATCCGCGCCAGTATCAAACAACATGGATGCATAACTACCATTGATAAGGAACGTACCGTTAACCACATTGCCGTCAGCTCTAGCCTGATTAGCGTTGATATTGAAAGCTCTTCCTCTTGCAGGTGGAGGAGCTTGGTTAGCTTGATTCACCGGGTTGGCTTGGGCTTGAGCATGAACAATGTTCACCAACCTTGGACAAGTGTTTCTAAAGTGACTTGGGTCTCCACAATTGTAGCAAGCCCGCATAGGTTGTACCATGGGATAGTTGGGTTGGTAGTATGTTTGGGCTAAATGTTGGGTAGGTGGTAATAGTAGGGGTTGTTGGGCTTGACCCATTATTTGTTGGTGGGTTTGGGTTGAAGGCTGGTGGCGGTTCGTTCGCTGAGGTATGCGACAGGTTTGAACAGTATGACCTGCGCGACCACAGCCGGTGCAATGCTGACAGGGATGATCAGGAAAGTGGTGGTATTGGCAACGGTTGCATTTTGGTAATGGGCCAGAGTATGGTCTTTTGTTTGGTGCAGGTGAAGGGGCGACTTGGGTAATGGGTGCAGCAGGGATAGGGAAATTGGTTTGTGTAACAACGAAGTTTCTTGTGTTACGCTTCCTCTTGTTAGCAAACTTAGAGGAGGAGGTGGAATGGTTTGATGTTTGGCCCTCAACGGGGCTTTCTTCTTCTCCTCTTTAAACTTACCGTTGCGAATTCGATTCTCGGTCAGTTCAGTCGCTAGTTCCATAGCAGCTTCAAGTGTTGCTGGTGAAGTGCTGAGAACTGAATCTTGAATTTTCGAGGGAAGACCTCGAATATAATGCTCAATTAAGCGGTAAACTGGGGTAAACAAGTTAGGGACCATTTGGTTCAATTCTAAGAACCTCTTGTTGTAGGAAGTATGATCTCCCTCCTTTTGCTTCAAAGAATGAAATTCGTCCTCCAACTTTTTAATCTCACTCCTAGGACAGAATCGCCTCGTCATGATTTCCCTTAACTCTCCCCACGTTAAGGCCATTGCATCATCAATTCCCCTCTTACCCTTTTCAGTATTCCACCAGGTAAGAGCTACCCCAAATAGTCTCCCGGTTGCGTATCGTACCTTGCGATCCTCGGGACAATCGCAGTTGAGGAAGGTGTTTTCCATTTCCTCAAACCAGTGGAGGAGAGCAGTGACACCTTCGGTCCCTTCAAATTTAGGAGGATCGTGTAACACCCCGACCCGCAGCGGAAAAGGTGATCGAGGCATAATTGGGTTATCATCAAAGCTCATGACATTTATTATATGTTTCATATTCATTAATACAATTTAATGGAAAGTTACAATAAATGATACAACATATTCTAACTATCAGTCTAAGCTTCTTGGTTCTCTTCTAAGGCATATCCTATGTTTTCCTTGCTTCAACCTGTCCACCTGTATCATGTGTAAAAAGGTTTTTTGGATCAACATAATGTTGGCGAGTGAATCCTATGGAAAAACATTTGAACAAGTTTATCCAATTGATTATAAATAATGTGCATACCACATATGAGTAAATGTAGATGTAAATCTATTCACACAACACATAATATTGAATATTGAACACACAAACACCAAATAATTGTTTTGAGGCACGCGTTGTTCGACTCGTCTCCCACGAGGAACTGATGGGCCTAATGAATGAGTTTTGAGGCACGCGTTGTCCTTACGAACTGATGGGCCTAATGTATGAGTTTTGAGGCACGCGTTGTTCCCGTCTCCCACGAGGAACTGATGGGCCTAATGAATGAGTTTTGAGGCACGCGTTGTTCTTACGAACTGATGGGCCTAATGTGTGAGTTTTAAGGCACGCGTTGTTCTCGTCTCCCATGAGGAACTGATGGGCCTAAATAGTTTGTATACAACTTTGACAATATGAATACAACACAACCAATAATAGTTACTTTCTAGTTTAGTTCATAAAATGGTATAGCACAAATTTGCATAAGAGAATTAGTTTAAACGACACATGATACACCCCAAAACATGAATAAAAAGGGGAGTTTGCAAGAATTCACTCACATTGGGCGCGTTCGGTTGATGAGGTTGAATGTACGCGAAATGGTGTTAACCACGAGTGAAATTAACCTAGATAAATCGCATTATGGTTTGGTAAGTAAACGGGTTTTATTAATCTATTTTAGTAGGTTTGTTGGGTGTATTTTTGTGAGTTTGAGGCTATTTTCTAACCTTAAAAATGTTATGCTTAAGTATTTATAATTGATTTTTAATTAAAAATAATTAAATAAAAATAATAAATAAAAAAAATATTTTATTTTTGCTACAGTTGACGTTGACCGTTGACTTTGACTAGCGTTGACCGGTTCGAAGGCATATTGTTGTGCGCCGGGTGAGGCTCGAACCCGAGACCTCCCGTACGCGTGCACGCAGCTCTACCAACTGAGCTACGTGTCTAACCCGTTATATATCCGATTTTAATTATATATATATATTAATTAGAGTTAAACAGAAATCCTTTTATTTTTAAAAACGAATTAATTCACAAACCGGTGCGCTCCACAGGTCTCGAACCCGGGACCTGTGGGTTAGCGGACACACACTCCACCACTGGACTGTGTGTCCCACTTGGTTATAAACTCGGTTATCAATATACTTAACATATACTCAAGGCGACTCCGGTTCAGTTTGCTGAAAAAAGAATTTTTATCAAGGCGGCGTGTGTGTGAAACCGGAATCGAACTCGTGACCTTAGCGTTAAATGTGCACACAGTCCACCGCTGGACTGTGTGTCTAACCCGGTAAATAACTTGATTTTAATTATACTTAACCATTACCGAAATGTCGTCTTCTTCGCTGTTTTTAACCGGAAGTGACGACTGACTGGTTCGAAAGGTTGATTCATGTTCTTTTAGCGTTTAACGATCAATTACAGACGAGATAAAAGTAAAAAGGAAAGGAATTAGACGTGAAAAGTACCGACTGGTTTTACTCTGTTTTCCGGCAGAACTCCGGCGGAAGAAATCTTTTTCCGGCGACAAGTATCTTGCAGCAGAGAGTCTTCCGAAGGCTTGCAAAGGGTGTGGGTGATTTTGGTAAGAGTTTAGGGGGTTCAGTAAAGCTCGGAGACTAATAATACGGTTTTCCGGCGATGTATCAAGTATTTCCGGCGAGTGAGTTTTCGCCGAGAAATGGTGCGATTTGAGTGTGAAAGGTTTCTGGCGAGTTGTGGGTGTATTTATAGGGTAGTAACGAGATGAATGGGGTCTGAATTCGGTCTTAATTCGAAGGCATCCGTTCTCCGGCGGTTACAGCTGATGTCGCGGTTACAGACGTCGGTTATAACCATCGTAATAGTTAAGTTATCGGTTAAATTGGGCGAAAACGTAAGTAAACGGCGAAGTCGTCGGGATTTCCGACGACTGCTAATTTGGGCGCAATTTACTGATTTTAACTTTGAAACTTGATATTTGAATTAAGTGTTTCCTTGTGTTAACAGAAAAACAAAGTGGCGGAGCGGTTGTTTGGTTGAGTGATAGTTTGTTTGGTTGAACCGGATACAGACCCGAGTTCGAAACCCGGCATGGGTAAAACATTTTTATTTTGTTATTTTTATCAGTTTTTCAAAAACTAAATATATATCCCCGCATAATAATTGATTACGGATCGTTTAAAATTATTTTGGGCATTTAATTCGCAACGAAAAATTTGACTGACTGTTCGGTTGATAAACGGAGCGGGTTTGGTAAATCCGTTTTTGACGGATGTTACAGATCGCAAGACTTGAAATGTTTATATGAGCACTTGCTGGTAGGAGGGTTGCCGATGTTCTGGTCATTTTGTTGGGGAGGATTAGTGGGATTTGTGGCGAGAGCTTGTTGTACTTGAACCACAATGTCAGGAAGCACCGCGGCCATTTGTTTCACGATTTATGTGGCCAAGCGTTCGTGAGACCTTCCCGATCTTTTACCCCCTCGTTGTTGTCTAGCCGACATCTACAAGAACATACCTAAGAAGATTGTGAGTTTATGGAGTCTTTTTAGGTGTCATGTGTCTTAAAGAAAATGAAAATAACATAAATATCAATAATGCAACTACATCCATAGGATGTCTTGGGTTTGCTCATGTTGGGCCTCAAATGTCCCACATACCTTCACCTGTATAGTCATGTGGGCCCCATGACTATTGGCTTGGTAGTATTCACATTAGTATTGGCGATTTAACACTCGCATCACCCGAATGCAAACCACAAAATATGTTTACGAGATGTATGGTTGGAATGTGTCCAGGTGTAGACACAATGACAACTCAAAGTGGGGTTAGCTCACACGACGTTTGGTATAGCATGCTTTGGCCTAATAGGTACTTCGTACTCTCATCATTAGTCCCCAGGTAGGCAAACTGGTCCTTTATTTTGGATTTATACGAATGCCAAGCCTAGACAGGACGTTCTGACTACTGGTACTTGTACCCTTCCAGTTACTACATGCCCGTCATGAGAACTCACTTTGATGAGATTTGAAAATACAAAAATCATTGTAAAAACAATCATGAAAATGATGTGATGTGTGCTTTCATGGATATGACATGTTATGGGAATATGATTCATGATAGGCATTATATGATAATATATACTTATGAACATGCTTGCATAACATTGAATGTAACATTTAACATAAAACATATAAACATCATGAATTTTGCATGTAACACATAAACAATTTAAAAATTTTAATCAACTATAGTGTAGGCTCTAAGGGTCTAATAACCTATCCTATATCCCTATAGTCATGGCTCTGATACCAATCTGTCACACCCCGACCCGCAGCGGAATAAGATTCGGGGCATAATTGGGTTATCACCAAAGCTCATGATATTTACTAATATGTTTCATATTTATTAAAGTCAAAATTACATTCTCAATAATCCAAACATGTCCATACAAATACAAAGAAAAATAACCAACTAAACAATCCAAGCTCTAAACCAGTTTATTCTTCTAGGCCAATCCTATGTGTTTCTTGCTGCAGCTGGTTCACCTGTATCATGTGTAAAAATGGGGGTTTTTGGGTCAACATAAGTTGGCGAGTGAACCTTGTTAGATAAACATTTATTATTGATTTTATTGTTATTTTATCAAGGAAAAAATTGTGCAATAATCATAAGTGAGCAAATGTAAATAATCAAACAGTAGCAATAACAACCACAAATTATAACATACAATAACATACAATAACATAAATGGGGAACGAACGGCATATGATAAATGTATGTACTGAAAATGATAAATGTCTGTGCGATCAAGGCTCAATCAAACGGAGCCGATCGTATAATGATAAATGTCTGTGCGATCAAGGCTCAATCAAACGGAGCCGATCGTATGTTGGCACGCCAGGTTCACGCTCATAATGTAATGGGGAACATGCTCAACGCTCATAATGTAATGGGGAGCGGCGGCCTATGAAATTGCATGTACTGAAAATAATAAATTAAATCCAAACAATAACCACACAACAGTTGAAAACAAACTGAATACACATTTGTTCATGATATGATGTATGCACAATGATTTAAATATAATAAATGGTAAGACACATGATACACCCAAAAAACGTGATTAAAATGGGGAATTTGTAAAGATTCACTCACATTGGGTGCGTTCGGTTGGAGATGATGTGATGCGCACGAGTTGGAAGGATTGAACAACGAGAATTAACTAACCTAAATAATAACGGAAGATACAGTAAATGAGTGGATTTTATTAATAATTTTAATAGGGTTTTTAGATATATTTTTGTGATTTAAGGCTATTTCCTATCTTTAAAAATATTATTTTTAAGTATTTTTAATTGATTTTTAAATTAAATAAAAAAAATAAAAATATAAAATATGTTGAGTTTTGCGTTGACCGTTGACCGTTTGACTGTTTGACCGGTTTTACTGTGTAAGTGTATGCGCCGGGTGAGGCTTGAACCCGAGACCTCCCGTTCGCGTGCACGCAGCTCTACCAACTGAGCTACGTCTAACCTGAAATAATTCTATTTTTAATTATATTTATATACTAACTCAGTTTATTCAAAATTCTTTTATTTTCAAAAATGTTTTAAATCATCGAACCGGTGCCGTTAACAGGTCTCGAACCCGGGACCTGTGTTTTAACGTTACACACAGTCCACCGCTGGACTGTGTGTCTAACTTGGTTAATATATAGATTTTTATTATACTTAACATCTAATGTAAGTTCATCCGGTTCAGTTAAAAAAAAAAACATTTTAATTACAGAGGGTGTGTGTGTGTATCAAGGATCGAACTCGCGGCGTGTGATATGTGTGTGCACACAGTCCACCGCTGGACTGTGTCTTTAACCCGTTTATAATACCGATTTTAATTAATCTTATAATGTTATCACACTTCATCTTCTTCGCTAAATTTACAGGCAACTCTTTACTCAACTGTTTCTTGCTTTAAAACGATTAACAAACATTCATAAGACTAAAATGAAATGGCAGAGACGATGTTGGAAATAAACATACCGGAGGAATGATTTATCTCAGAATTCCGACAAGGCGTCGGCTCTGTTTTTATGAACTTCAACTGAGCGAAACCGTTTTGATTAGCTAATTGTGGAATTGAAGTACTAAACAAGAGTTAACAGAAGGTTTGAATGTCTATACCGTTTTACAGCTGAAGATAAGGATTTTCAGAAGTTTTCCGGCGAGAGTGAGTTATCCGATATCGTCGTCTGAAATTGATTCTGATTGAAGGGTTGGAGTTAGTAACAGCTTAACAACTGATAGACAACGAAAGAATTGCGAGACTTACTGATTTGATGGAAAATACGGTTTTCCGGCGTAAGTCCGCCGAGTCCAAAAAGCTTCTCCGGCGGACTGAAAGTTGTGCGAAAATGTAATTGGAAGTTTTCAGAGTGTGTTTGAGTCGTGAGAGGGGTCTTTGATTGAAGTAATTCAGGAATTGAAAGTTTTCAGTTATTAAAACCGATCCATTCTCGAATTTAAGTTCATTCAAAGCAAACTTGATTGAAGGTGTCGGTGCATCGGTTAAACTCAGTAAACCGCGATCAATCAAACGTTTTTGGACGTTTGGTGACCGATTTCGGTTACAGTTAGCGTAATCAGGTCGCTTCATGATTGTCTATAAGATTTATTTGTTTCCTAGAGTTGACAGAAAACAACAAGTGGCGGAGTGGTTATGTGTGTGTGTGTGTGTTAAGTCTTTGGAGTTCTTTCTGGCTGACCCGGGTTCGAGTCCCGGCAGCCTCATTTTCTTTTTAATTATTTTATTTTAATTTTTATCAATTATAACTTTTATAGTTTAGTTTGTTTATTAATTATGCATCACTAAAAATTAAAATGGACATAAATACGCAACGAGACATTTATAACTTGATATTCGATTACAAACGGAGCGGGTTTGGAAAACCCGTTTTTGACAAATGTTACAGACACTCTGATATTGACATCTAACATTCCTAACAGAAAAGATTCCACAGATGCTGCAAACATTTGTGGGAATCAAACATCTGTTCTAACTATGCTAAACACTGTTAAATAAGCTAGTACTATTACATTAGGAAACATATGTTTATCGATCCTCTGTTGCTTTGTTCTAAACCTCTGTTTGGGCAATATAGATGTTTGGTGTTCGTGATCAGACATTTGCCTCAACAGAGCTTTGAACTTGAACAAACCTTGCTTCTTCATGAACAGTAGTTCCAAGGCTTCAAACGAGGTTAACTTGTTTTTAACAGATGTTCTGATTTAGGTGTTCAAGATTCACTATTTTGAAAGGAAAATGCTTCATCAACTATTTATTTCTTGATCTTTTGTCATATTTATGCTTTTGAATATCATATGTTCTTTTGTAGGTCAAACAAATCATCGATCTTAACCGATGAAATGATCCGAAGAATAATTACCTAAAGCAACCATCAATATTAATTAGATGCCTTCGAATCAGTCGTTGCTTTGTATTTGTGACTAGTGACGAATTTAGAAATATTTTTCAGTAACAACGCATGATACTAGAGAAGACAATATAAGCAAGCTGAATTACCGATTGACACAAGTTAAATAAATGTATCTAGCTTAT
>CAMTDV010001269.1:0-28579 GCA_947069175.1 Scalesia atractyloides | reverse complement strand
CATCAAGACCCATTTAACTCTCATAATGAGCACCATTTATTTTTTATGTTTTAATAGAAACTGAATTCCCAAACGTATTCCTATTGCCTTTCCTATCCTCTCTGCACAAAAAGCCCCATCTCAAACACTCAATTCTCTGCAATTTTAAAGAACACAATTCTAGGGCTTGTAACTTCTATCATCCGATTTAAACTCATTTCTAAGCTGCTTGAGGTAATTCTTAAGTTTATTCCACTTCGTTTTTTATTCTCCACAAAAGTTCTCTATCACTTCTATTGAAGATAATTGTAGTTCGATTAGAATTGCATGATTATAGGGTTCTTAGCATTGTGGGGATTTTTGTATTTTCATAATGAATTCAGTTAAATTAATTATTGTTAATCTTAGACTTATTTTATGATGCATTTTCATCTGTTATGATGTTAATCTTGTTTAGATATTTTTCTTAGGAAATATTTTACTATAATTTAGGTATATCTTTCTATTTGTTAATATATTTTATGCTAGAATTCATGTTAATCATTTTTATTAGTACTACTATTGATTTTCAGATTTGTTATTGGAAATTATAAATATAATTTTACTAGTTTAATGTAAATTTATGTTATATGAAATCATATACTTTTTGCAATACAAATCTAATACTAATAAAAGAGTCCACTTAATGTCATAGGGTATTCTCATATAATAAAGGATTTCACCAAAATGTCATTTGTCAATTTATCGTACTACCTCAACGTTAATAAATAATAAATAAAATAATCTTATATTCATGATTATTTATCTTCAATATTCTTAATTCATAATAATTAATATTAGTTATCTACTTAACTATACCTTAATATAATATCTCTACTTGAATAAATAGAAAACAGACTTAGCAAAACAAGATGGAATAACCAAGAATGTATACACCCATCACTATTTGATGTAACAAAAAATTTATATATATGTTTAATATATATAATCTTAGATTATGAACTAATTCTATTCCATCTCCTACTTTGATAATACTTTTTTAAAATAACTAAATATTAATTTAAAATAAAATATACTAATTCTTTTGTATTCAAAAACATTTTTTTTACTTTGTAAATGTATCATTGAAAATAAAATGAGTAATATTATATTTTATTTTATTTGGTATGTATAATTCATATTAGGGTTATATGTATGCATACCAAAATTTATATATATTATGTTTGATGCAAGAAATAATATGAAATACAAAAAAAAAAAACAAAATTTATAAGTGTAATGTCCTTCAAGCAACCAACCTAAACAATAACATATTTATTTTAGAAAACTCATTCAAGTTATATAAATGGAAAACACATTTTTTTCCCAAAGAACTCGATCAACTCCATGATTATGTTAAAAAAATTCATTTTCTATCCTCAAACCCATGTAATACATGGATCTATAACCTAGTATAATACCAAAATCATATTTTATTAATCTATATTAGTGCTTTAGAAGTTAGAGAATCTATATACTAATTTAACCTTGAACTAAATTAATTTAAATTATTTAGTTAAATTGAGAAGACTTGATACATTTAGACATAATTAAGGTATGAAAAATTATACAATATATATATATATATATAGGATTCGGTTCAAATAAGAACCACCAAAGTTGTGAGAACCGTGCGAACTTTTTAATCCGGGACGAATTGGGCCAATTTTTTTTGTACAAACGTATACAAAAACGTTATAAACACATGTGTAAAAAAGTAAAAAAAATCGTCGAGACGGTAGTTTTGACTAATGCAAGTTTTTTTTACGCCTAAGCTTAAATTTTCCAACAAATAAATATTTTTTTACGCCTCATGTATGAATGTGGGTATGCTGAATTTTATTTATTTATTTATTTTTGCTGAAACTAGTGATTTTTGTATGACTTTTAAGAAAGAAATTGTCGAGTAACAAAAAAAAACGTAATATTTCGTTACCAAAAAAAATTGTCGAGTAACAATTATCGATGCACATGAGTATATGTATTATTTCTTGGACAAATTCCATAATACATTACAAGTAGTAGACAAATGCATTTTCATTTACACTACCATCCGTATTACACTACTTTGTACATTACCAATATTAAAAATACACATGTGCATCACTATGTATAACCATGATATAACGTGTTTTGATACAAAAAGTTTGTGATTTTGAATGATGAAGTAGGCCCATATACATGTTTTTTGATTAGTTATATCTAGTGGTTGATATTTTGGTTATATTTGTCACTTTATGATGTGATATGTTGTTTGGATGGTATAAAGGGTGTTGATGGACATGTAATAAAGTGAAATACTGGTAATGGTATTGTATTATGGATGGTAGAAGATAATGGTAGTGTATTATGGATGGTATGTGAAAGGAAAGTGTATTCAAAGTAGTGTACCAAAACACGTTATATCATGTTCATACGTATAGATGCACATGTGCATTTCTAATATTGTTAATGTAAAAGTAGTGTATTATGGATGGTAGTGTAAATGAAAGTGGAATTGTCTAACATTGGTAATGTATTACAGAATTTGTCAAAGAAATGATACATATCCACGTGTGCATGGATAATTGTTACTCGAATATTTTTCTCTATTTTTTTCTTTTATTTTTTAGTGACGAAATATAGCTATTTTTTTTAAATATTAAAAAAATGGTGTGTTTTTTTTTTATTTTTATCTTTTAGGTATTTTTGGTTGTGTTCACATTGGTTTTTGCGATTCTCACAATAAAGGGTGGTTCCTAACGGATCCTACTCCTATATATATATTATATATATATATATATGTAGAGATGTTAAAATGAGAACCACCTTACCTTAAGTTGTGATAACTGTGAGAACTAGACCATCAAAAAAGTTTTTCCAATTTTTTTTTTCAAAAGTCATAAAAAAATCACTTGTTTCTCCAAATTTTTTTTAAAATATCGCATACCCACATTTACATAAGGCGTAAAAAAATATTTATCTTGGTACAGAATTTACACTAGCGCTTAAAATAAACTTACATCAATCATAACTACAGACTCAACAATTCTTTTTTACTTTTTTATACAAATGTGTTAACAATATTTTTATCTACGTTTGTGCAAAAAAAAATTTGGCCCAACTCGCGCGAGTAGAAAAAGTTTTCACGATTTTCATAACTCGTGGTGATTCTCATTTGAACCAAGCCATTATATTATATATATATATATTTGACGTCATATTTAGTGGTACATAATAACTAAAAATGTTTAGTTCTTGAGTAAGTATTTCTCTCACATTATTCCAATTATGGTATTTATCACTAAATAGATAATATGTATAAATTATCTTGTTGCCAAATCTATTTTTATAAATCAACAAAGTTACATCTTTAATTGTTTTAAACTTGTGATCCATATTTGATATAATTAGACATAAGTTTAATCTAAAGTGTTATTTGTATATAGTCTTAGTCTTTCTCTCTCTATATATATACAGTGGAGAATTTAAATGAGAAGAAATATTTTATAAGAATAAAAAGAATAACTTTTAAACCAATATAAATTCTCCATTTACTTTATTTAATACGTGTATTTAATGTTATGAAAAAAGGCATATAAGTAAATCTATATTTTATCATTAATTAGCTAATTAAGTAAGTTTGTAACTCATTTTTTTCATATACTCTTTCAAGATAAAATAATTTATGGTGTAGGACAATTTTCGACATGTGTGTGATAAATTTTAGTATGTGTATGATAAATTTTGAAATGTGTAGGGTAAATTTACATGTGTGTAGGGTAAATTCCGGTAAATGTAAGACATATGTAGGATAAATTTTGAAATGTGTAGAATAAAATGTTTTTGCTTTATTAACGAGAGATAACATAATTAATGAAAGAAGTTATAAACTATTTAATATTTTAGCATTATGTCCTTTCTTCTTTTTCTTCTCATATTAAATTTCTTCTCAAATAAACCTTCCCATATATAATATATATATATATATATATATATATATTATATATATAATTAATGTAGCATATTACATTAAATCGAACTTGGAGATAGAGTAAACTATATATGATAATTTGTTTTTCGAAATCGTACATCTTTATCTTATTTTGGCTAATATATTTGAAAACAAATAGTTGTTATTTGTATTTATACATTTTTAGATATTTAAACCATTTTATCACTTAAAAAAATCCCTTAAATCATGCGAATCTAGGAACCTCATTCCATTTTATCCGTTTTATTCATTTACTCATACTCGTTTCATATAATATGTTTTCTTAAATTGTATTTTGGCTATATTCGCAACATGAGAGTATTCATACTCGCTTTTTATTTTATCAATTTGGGGTGTATCATGTTTTCAAATTCAAATTCAAATTCAAATTCAAACTTTTTATTCAACCAAGCAAATTCATTCATGTCAATGTTCTAGTTATGCTATGTGTTAAACTTCTCTTAGCATTTGGGTTATTCTTGCATTTAGGTTATTCTAGCATTTGAGATATTCTAGCATTAATTCATGTTCTAATCATTAATAACACCAAGCCTAAGGAAGTAGATAACAACGCTATTGGATTGACCTCCTGCCCAAAGGCATTTCGGTATCAAACCCGCTTTGTTTGTGTGAATAGATTTGATCAAGACAACATTCGTTTATTCTATGTGCTTAACTTGTTAATTGACACATATTCTAAACTTGTTAAAGATGATTTTAAACTTGATGAAATAATTCAAATGTATGAGACTCAATTTCAAATAATAAAACTCTACCTTATGTTATGAGACAATTTGTTATTCCTTGTACTTGAATCTTTAATATTGTGTGATTAAAAAAGTATCACTTTTATGTGTCATGTGTCATGAACAATTCTACATGCCTGACATATTCCGTCGTCGGTTAGGTTGTTACAATAAGAACATGCAAGTGTTGCAACATGCGTGGGGAGTGGAAACTTGATATCATTTTGATTTACATATCTTTTACAAAACACTACTCCATCACCACAGTGTTCCATCAAAACTTGTCTCCTTAAATTTAATGTTAATCCTACAAAAGATTCATTGTTGTTTAAATGTGAGACACTAAGATTTCTTATCAAAACTAAAATAATCCTTAACAAGAGAAACTACAACAAGTAACATGATTACGTTGTTTCTCTATTAGAATCTATTTTTTTTTAAATATTAACCCTAAGCATAATAGTTTCCTAAGAGCTTCTAAGGTTAGTGGAAGCAGTTAAAGTCTTTATCATGGTTTGCCGGAAATATATAAGTCGAGAGAGGGGGGGGGGGGGGTTATAGAATTTCGGTGTAAAATGGAAGATGGGTTGAGAGTAAAGTTTGAATGTTTGAATATTTAAGGTTGGTGTGAATTTGATGTAGGTTTTAAAGTTGAAGTTGGCTTGTATTTATTGAAATTTATAATTTTTTAATAAGAAACAACACTTTAAATGTTTGAAATTTTAAAAGTTTATTTTTTTATAAAGTTAACATTCAAAAATATCAAACCAGGGATCCACAAAAAACGGTTTCGCTTGAGCGGACCTCCTCTCCACCAGACCGCCTAGTCACCTGCCTCTATCAGTGCCGGTCCGTTTCTTGTTAGTTTGCCCGAGCAGACCACCCCAACGGACGAGTGGGGGTGCTCTAACAAAGGTGGGTGCTTAGGAATGGTGCAATTTTGTTTGGTGAATTTTTTTTGTTTACATCTCCTAAATTTTGATAAGTTTAACATTTCACCCCTTATTTTTAATAAAAATCATATTTTCTGTTTTCTTTTTTTATCCCATCCACTTTATCGTAATTTTTTTTACACTTCCTGGAATTTAATTCGTTATTTTTTCCTTTTTCATTAATTGATTTTCAGCAATACCTCTAAACTTTAATACAATTATCATTTTGAGTTTTTAATGAATTTATGTTACCTATTTTTTGTGGGTCTTGTTTTTATATCAACGTTCCACGTGAGTTATTTTTATCTAACTTTGACGTGAATTTTCGTAAGGTCGGTTTTTTATATTTGCTGGTTGCTTTAAACATTTTCTTAAAGCGTTCGATATTTTAATCCACTCTGCGCTCATCTATAAATAAACCATTATGACGTGTTTTTATCTACGTTTAAACTTTAAACTGACCCGCTGTAATGTTCTATTGTCGTGTTTATCTTTATATACGTTTTGGTGTAAATTTTGTTTTAATAATTTGGCTTTCGTATACAACTAGGTAACTTTACTGTGACTTTCTAAATATATATTTAAAAGAAAGATTGGAAGCTATTTAAATTTTAAATGTCTATTTTAGTGTTTTTATTTTTTTTAGTTCCAGTATATTTAAAATCATCTCATTTGAGTTGAACATATAGTTTAGAAAGTGACAACAATTTTGTGCTTTTCTAAGTTCCTATATACTTGAAACAATTTGTGAACCGGAAGCAAATGTTTACATTGGATTGGGTAATTTGTATATTTAAATCTTGTGTTAGCGAAAGTGGTGAGATTTTCACTTTATGTCTCTTTGACCCAAGAACTAATACAATACTAAATTAACATTTGTCTGATAAGTCTTGAGCTAAGAACAATTGTGGAGTTTTTTTTTTGTTTAGGATATATGTAAAATGAGATCTCGAGCTAACAACCGTGGGATTTTCATTTAGCCATTTGTTCAAATTGAACTTGAGGTAACAACAAATCGTTGGTTTGTTTGGTATTTGATTGATAATTTTGGTCAATTTTTTCATATGTCACTGAAAGCAATTGTGTTGGATTTTAATACTTGCATTTTGACTACGAAATTAGTCAAGTTTGATTCTGAACTACCCCACTATAAAATCAAAGATGGTGTTTATAGATATTTATTAATCATAGCATAATCCTCTCCCCTTCTCAATGTTGGTTGAAGCATTGGGCCTAATCTTCAAATTTTTCCAGACTATAAATAATTTGATTTCAAGAAACCTTTTGCTATTTCGGGCAGCGGATGGTAACACAGTATTGCGTACCGAAAAAGGGGTAGGTTTGAATTCATAATCTTTAGATCCTAAAAGCCTTTGGTTGATAAATTTGGTCAACTATTCTCGACAAACCAATCATCAATAAAATCCCTAAATTTATAAGTTATACTCAAATAAATCCCTAAATTTATAAATTTTATGTGCACTTTTTCATAACAATATGCTATTTTTTTTCAAGCAGGTCGTTTTTATAAAATTACATTTTTGGCCATGTTGAGAGTTGCCTATCTTTATTCTTTAGAAAGCCTAAATGAATTTAAAAATCAAATGAATAGTGCATTTTCAATTGCATCAGTTCAATGGTCGCAAGGCTGTTACCTGCAACTACATTTTTATCGCATTAGTTAACTGCATTATTTTTTGTTTTTTGTAAAGTGTTTTATAATCTCTCATATCATCACCTTAGATAGCTTCTATGCCATTAGATAATGCTAAGTATTATTGAAATGATCAAATGATGAGTGCTATTTGTTAACCTCAGTCAACGTCACATTCAGGTTATGTTGACATATATCAATGGTCGGTTCATTCTGATGGGTAAGCTTTAATTCTTTATGAAAATTTGTCTCAACTCATTCATTGTTGTATTTTAATTTATTTTCCTAAATTGTTGCTTTTTAGGATTTTCACGTGTAAAATGAAAAATGGTAAACTGTAATTAGTAAGAAAGATTTTGATAGGTGAATATAAAAAAAAAGTTAAACCTAAACTTAAATCCACATTAAATCATAGTTAGGCCTCAATATTTGTCCACCATTGGGTGAACCGAACCGCTAACAGGGAACCAAACACTCAAATAAGGTTTGTCAATCCACTACTTATGTTATTGATTAATTTTATTTTAGTTTTCACTACAATAATAAATTTGTTAATAATATATTTTCTTTCATATAAATTGTTTATAATAGGTCTAGTGTTATTGAATGGTTTGATATGATTCAAGTCGAACATATTTCGTTAGGTTAGGTGATGATTGTTTTTTCAATTGGTTAACAACGAATGCAAGGTTATTGGTTACGAAGCTCCAAAAAGTAGAAGTATGAGATAAATAGGCTTTATATTGATATTTCGAATTACAAAAACGTAATTTTATCATTTATTTATCTTTTCCGTTTTATTTATATCAATAGTACGTTGGTTGTTTTAATTTATATTATTAACCTCAGGGTTCAATAATTATTTCTTTCAGAGAATTTCGTTGTGATCATTATAAACGTATAATGTTTTTTTGTTAATATTTAAAAACATATTATTTTGTGAAACCCGCGAAGTTTGTGGGCATTAGAACTAGTATATGATAAATTACATTTATACCAAATAAATGATATTGAAACCATAGAAAATTTCATAATTAGTTATAATTGCATTACGTAAACCTTACATAACATAATTGACGAA
Source organism: Scalesia atractyloides (assembly GCA_947069175.1). NCBI lineage: Eukaryota > Viridiplantae > Streptophyta > Magnoliopsida > Asterales > Asteraceae > Scalesia > Scalesia atractyloides. Next base: position 20,175 of record CAMTDV010001269.1, on the reverse strand, counting down.
TCTAACAAATTAACTTAAATCAAATTAGTTATAATTGCATAACAGAAGAAAGAGGTAATGTGAAAGGAATGGAACAAAACAATTAAGCTTAAAACAATAATTGTATGCATTTAACATATAGCACTGGGTTTATGAATACTCAGTGGCAACTTGGATACAAAACGTCCTTTATTTTCAATGCTGCCCCCTTTAGCACTGGGTTTATGATCAATATTCATTTGAATTGCCTGTCTGTTCTTAGACAAATGTGCCCGTAAATCACCAACATTCGCTACCCATAATTTACGACCGTCGACTAAAATTGTTGTGACTTCATTAAACAAAGGATTTACTCATGCACAAAGACTTTCTCAGTAGGTTTTTAAACTTAAGGATGTAATATACAAAAAAATTAACCAGAAATTTAATTTGTTTTCAACAAAAATGCATAGGATATATTCCACTCAAGGACTATCTAGTGTTAAGAGTGCAAAAAAATTTAAGATACACATACTTATTTTATCTCCTTCTGAGATGCTTTTGAAACTGATCTCGAAGCAATACAGACTACAAAGCAAACGCAACCCAAAAAAGGCATAAGGAACTGCATTATTGAACAACATTTTAGATGTTTGCCCATCGTCATATTTTATAAGCAATTTATATATGACAGAATAATGTTCATATGTAAGATTCACAAGCTAACAATACTTACTGTTATAATCTTAATAAATATTTATGTCTACGAATCATCTAAAGCAGAAAGGGTCAACTGATTGTAGCAGCCCTATTTGCGTGCTTCCAAGATATCAAATTTGGAACAATCCTACCAAGCCCTGTAGAAAGTATCTGCATACAAAGTAAATGAATATAAGCATTAATACAAAAATATCAAAACTGATAATGCATTCAAAATCCAAAACAAAAACTTGGATCAGGCTTCAGGTAATAAACTTTTAAGTATTGCAACTGATGTTCAATAATACATGGTAACATCACCTAGAAACAGTTTATAGACTTATTTGCTGAAAAAAATGGATCAAAGCGCACCCTCATAGCATTGCTAAAGCAAAATTATATGTACAAGAAGAAGAATCATGACTTACCAAGGTCATCAGCTCCTTAGGAGGAGGTGGTGGTTCTGACAGTTATTGTGGCGATGTGTGCGAAAAAAAATCGAATCCCATGAACTCTAAAAATGTTAACGACTCAGACTACCAAAACGGTTAACTATTCATAAAACTAGAGCAATTTTCATACCAAATATGATAAAATAGCGGGAAAAAAAGAAAAGAAAAAGAGTTCAATCGAAAGTAGAACTCGCATGAAACCTTAGCTTCCATAAAAAATAAAAGGAGCTAGCACTGAAATATATAAAATAACTATGATGACTAAGAATATTGTAACTAACAGAGTTAAATCTCTCACTGGTAATGGAACAAAAAGACAATCTTTTACCCTTGGTTAAAACAAAGTCTAAAGTTGAAAACTTAAAAATCCATAGCACAAATAATACCTTCATCCAGGTTGAACATACTAATTTGTTACGTGACAGCTAATACATTTAAGCTTGATGTAACCCCTTTTGGGTGTAATTTATTTTTTGAGACAAAAACGACCCATGCATACCCTTAAATTCCAGATTTACCATCATAAACTTATATAAACTAATCTGGCACGGAAGGGATAAATATAGATAAAGCTTCAAAAAATTCGGACTTGGTTCGTAATGGGTATATCCAAGTGAACCGGGAGTAATCATCAACAAAGGCGACATAATAAGAAAAATTATCAACCGATTTAACCGGGGATGGTCCCATAAATCACAATGAATTAATTCAAGGGGTGAAGAAGCTCGTTTATAATTATTAGCAAAGGGTTGCCGTTTAGATTTGGCTAGTTCACATGGGGAGCAAAGTCCCGATTTAGGTAAAATTGAAGTAAAAGACAAATAACCATGGTTTCTTTAACATGGTAATAATATCAAAATTAGCATGCTCGAGGCGGGAATGCCATAATTCAAAAGATGATTTCGGACACGAAGAGGTGTAATCAAAGCTTCATGTGTGTTATCGAGAACATTGAGGCCGTCTTCACGGCACCCTCGGGCAGAACCTGCTTGGTTTGATGAACTTGAATATAAAAGTAAGGATGTGAGAATACATCAACAAAATTGTCTTTGGTTAATTTACTTACCGAAAGGAGATTTTTGGTAAGATAAGACACCACTAATATATTTTTTAGATCTAGATAACCAAGCAATTGTGAGTTACCAATATGAGATACAGGTAGAGATTGTCTATTACCAAAGAAAACTCTTTTGTTACCTTGAGTGACAGATGAGTTTGAAATATCATTAGTGTTGGGAACCATATGATCGGATGCACCGGTGTCACAAGTCTAATCGGGTATGGTGGTGTTAATGTGACATTGAGCATGGAAAGCTTGTCTAATTGTTCTTTAGTTGGTGCCATAGATGTAGCAAAAGTAGTAAGCTTGGCCATTGTGTAGCATAATGACCTTGAGTTCTACACAATTGACATGTGAGGGGCGTCTAGAGCGATTGTGTGAGTAGGCTGGAGAACGAGTTGGGCCATGAGAATTATTAAAGTTTTGGTGGTTTCGGTTGGGCCTGGAGTGGGCCGGATTGGTTGGGCCACGAGGAGAGTAAGGACGGTTTGTACACGGGTGTTGGGTGTGGGTAGAGAAGGCGACAGTTGGTGTTGTTAGGCCATGTAGAGTCCGAACAAATAGCTCATGGCTCTCCGCATGAGCAAGCAAGTTTGAAAATTTTGGAGGAGGATGTGTGGATCGAATCCAAGTGGAAAAAATTTCAAAGGTAGGGCCGAGACCACACAAGAACCAATGAAGCTGGTCTATGGCGTCGACAGGATGTCCGATGGCGTTGAGTTGGTCACAAAAGGCTTTGAAGGAATGACCTAATTCGGAGACGGATTTGTCTCCTTTTTGAAGTAGTCGAAGGTTGTCGCGTAGATTTTAAACGCGTTCAATGGATGAGTTGCAAAAGGCAGCTTCATGTGCAAGCCAAATGTCTCGGGCCGTAGGTAGGTGACAATAACCGAAAGAGCTTCTTCGGTTAGTGATGCATTTAATAGGATGATGGCTTCTTGTTCAGTTTGTAACCAAGTGAGATAGGCAGGATTATCAACTTGTTTATCATTGGCTGTGATGGTTGGCTCAGGTGCTATTTCACTGCCATCAATGTGGGATAAAAGATGAAGATAAGTGATGAGAGGTAATTGGAGGATGATAATTTCACTGCTATCATAGGTGCAAGACTTGCCATGGGTGCAAGACTTGCCATGGGAAGGTTGTCAATGGTTGATGATGATGCCATGGTGGATGAGGAAAAACAACAGAAGTCAGAATAGAAGAGGGCAGGTTACGGATGGGAATAGGAGGGGAAACGGAAAAGGAAAAGAAGATAAAGAAGGGAGAAACTCAACCACACCCAAGTAATGGCTGATACCATGAAAGGTTGAAAAGTAAAAGATGAGTATTGATGAAATGAGGCTCATTATATACACATACAAGTTACACTTAAGTACACTACAATAAATAAAGAGATACAATTCACAACATTTATATATATTATCTAACAAATTCTAACTGTTATTGTTATTGTTATTGTTGTGCGGTTTATTTCGTTTAGATTGGTTTAGCAATTGCAATAAGGTACTCTTTATCAAGGCGACCTTTTTCAATTAGGCCAAATGAAATTGAAGTGCTTCTGCTTGATTATCCAACGGTAGTTTGCATCAACCAAAATTTTATCCTACCAGCGCTGTGTTAGTGACTTATTCACCTGTTATATTTATAAAGGAGAAAAAAATGAAAACTTTAATGCATGCCTTGTTGCTTTGCTGTGATCGGTGGTTGCTGATGTATCAGGTAGAAACCCCACGCACTTAATGCTTCCACTTTAATTTCAGCATCAATATATGATACGGTTCCATGGATTAAGGCCGCATTGTCTGCTCTCAGGAACAGACGTGGCGTAAATCGGCCACCCTCTGCTGATCGTCTACAACAGAAATCAGGAGAAATGGATCTTCTTGATTGTCTAAAGGCAATGTTTGGGTTAAAGATTAAATTTTTCATAACTTGATGAATCTTTGATTGAACTGATCATACATTTATGAAAAGTTGACCTTTTAGAATTTGGGATAGGTGGAGGCGAAGAAGGCGGTTCTAAGGGATGATCAACAAGTTGTTAACAGGGAAAATGGGAGTGTTCACCAGTCACCGAGCCCCATTTGCGCGAAAAAGATTTTTCTAGGCGGGTTAGCATCCACAGTCACCAAGAGTGACTTCAAGAACTACTTTGACAAGTTCAGGTCAACTACAGACGTGTTGGTGATGCATGATCACGACACTCAAAGGCCTCCAGGCTTCGGGTTAATTACTTATGAGTCGAGGAGTCAGTGTATAGAGTCTACAACAAAAGCCAAGGAAATCACTGGTTCAGCCTTGATTTAGTCCTGTCCAGGCGGTTTTGGCTGGTCCAGACCATTTGAAACTTGTTTTGGCGGTTCAGATTGATTTTTGTGCCTAGATGGACCAAGGTGCTTGCTTGACCGTGGCGTTAGTGAAGTTCTTGTGAAGTTTCACTTGCGCTAACTGAACCATTTTGGCCTGTCCACACAACCCAGTCGGTGTAGTTTGCTCATTATGGAAACCATAGTAGCAGTTCAGCTTAGAATTCCTTCAAAATGAGCCGAACCGGATCGTGAAGGTGTGAACACCCCTATTTGATAAATTCATGACATTTCCTAAAACTTGTGTATAGTATAGCACAAATTACTAACCCTATTAATATTAATTTTGTTAGTATTCTTTATTTTTAAGGGGACAGATTGGTAGAATTTGTAGAAAGAATAACTACAGTAAAGCACAAAATACTAAATTTATACAATATAAAGGCGAGGTGGGAAGAACACATTCTCAGCCCAGCTCTCGTTCGCCCTTGCTGAAATGGACTTCCAAGTCAGTCTACTTGACATCTACATATGTGGGCCCTACATCCCAAAGATGCTCAGGTTAAAGGCCAAGAAATTCACAAAGCAACCAGGTTGGTCATCCTGTTTATGTAGACTTTATAGGAGTAATATCAATCGGGTTCATGCTCCTTAACCCTGACGACGAGGCCCACGAATAAAAGGTATCATTTTGTGTTCTGTGGAATAGAATTTTGAAGTGACTTGATCTTTCTTATGACAATCAATTGCAGTTACCCCTTAGGGTTCAATACAACTTTCTTATGACAATCAACTGTACTTATTTCTGAGGCTCTATAAGGAGTGCTGGTTCATTTTGTTTTCATTAAAGTAAACAATATGAATGTATAGGTAGTCTTTATTTTGATGTTGTTTAGGAACTAACACTATGAATATTTATGGCTGTTTAGTATCGAAACAGGTTTAGGAGCTACATTTACTTTTTGCTATATTTTTCAGGCCGTCTCTGTGTATGCTTTCCTTATCTAAATTTGTTAAGAACTACAATGAGTTAATCTTATTCATGATCTTTTTTGAGTATTTTCACGGGTTTCGATTAATGTAATTATAATTTCATGGATTTGAAGTCTTATGGTGATCTTAAAATTCAAGAACCAAAACCTGCCGTGAAGCACGGGGTGCTCTACTATGGTCGATGCAAATATCAACTACATACATAACCTGGGTTGACCCATCCACAAGTAAATAGGGTGAACTTGATGTCTCTATATTTACAAGGATTGTCATTTGGTTAGTTAGGTAACTTCTCGGTCATGGATCTTTTTTAGCTTAGCACCTTATTGCCTGATGCGTATGCGTAGGAGTTCAGTATTTTCACTACACTATTAAATGGATAAACTTTTTGTATAACTAAATCTAATATATGAACAACCTCCCAGTGACGAAGCTTGAGATTTCTGACGGGGGGTCGAAAACGTATATACCGAAAAAATTTTATAGAACCGGGGGCCGGAAACATATATATCCAAAAATTTCTAATACGAAAGCTACATATATAACACTACTGAGCGAAAAGTTCGGGGGTCGGGCGCCCCCGGCCCCTTCTAAGCTACGCCCATGCCAGCCGCATTATGTCGACTATGCGACAACCGCGGGTTTCCCACTAGCAATTAAATTAGTTATAATAACATAACAGAAGAAAGAGCTAGTGTGACAAGGATTCAAACAAAACACTTATATTTGTTTGGTATGGTGTAATGGAATAGACATTTGAATGAAATGGATGGGGGAATGTAATGGATGAGTGAATGCATTAGATCATTACCATTCCATGTCTTATTTGGTTACCATGTGGGAATGGAATGAATTATTATTGTGTATTGTTTGGTAGGCAGAAAAAACGAATGAATAAAATCAATGGTGAGTGGTGGTCAGTGGTAGTGATTGTGGGTGGTAATAGGTGGCGGTGGTGGGTGGTGGCGGAGGCGACAGGTGGCGGTAGAGGCGGCGACGGCGGGTGGCGATGTCAGGGGTGGCAGCGGCCGTCGGTGGTGATTGCGGCGGCGGGTGGCGATGTCAGGGGTGGCAGCGGCCGTCGGTGGCGGTTGGTGATGGCGTCGACGGTAGTGGTGGCTGGCGGCGGCGAGTGGCATTGGTGGCAGTGGTGGTTGGTGGTGGCAGTGGGTGGCAACAGTGGTGGGTGCTGCGGTGGTGGTTGTCGGGGTGTGGGCAGAGGTGGTGATGGGTTCCGGGTGGAGGCGGCGATGGCGTCGGTGGTGGTGGTGATGGGTGGTGGCGAGGAGGTGGGTTGTGGTGTTGAATGATGGATGGATGGAATGATTTTGAGGGAATGGAATGCCTTATGGAATGGGTGATTCCATTCTATTGACCAACCAAACACCATTTTTTTCATTCCCTCGTAATGATACATTCATTCCGCCTCTTATTCCTACATACAAAAAACTACCTTAAGCTTAAAAGCAATAATTGTATTAATTTTAAGTCAAAGAAGGAATCAAACAAAATAACATAAAATTTAATTTAAAACAAAAAAAGGAATCAAACAAAATAACATATACAGGCGATAGTCCAGTGGTGGACTATGTGCAATGTTAAAGCACAGGCTTTGGGTTCGACTCGTGTGTGTATCCGGTTCCAACTCCATCAAAACATTTTTCTTTTTAAACTAAGCATAACTCTCACAGTTGATAGTTCAATTTAATATAAATCCTATAATAAATGGGTTAGACACCCAGCCCAACTGGTTGGGCTAGGTGCCAAATAAGTCGAAGGCGCGGGTTCAATCCCCGCTATGCCCAACCGGTCAAATGATTTTAAAAACCTTTTTAATTAAATAAAATCCTGATAATCTTAAAGAGTGTATAAGACTAATTAAAAACCAAATCTAAACGGGTTAGACACGAGCTCAGTTGGAAGAGCTGCGTGCACGCAACCGAGAGGTCACAAGTTCGAGCCTCACCACACGCATTCTAATTCCACCCGAACCGGTCAGGTCAGGTCTGACAGACCTGACAATATATTTTTTTAATACTATTTTTTATTCCATTTTAATTAATTATATCAAATATATATTGGTTATTTCAGCTAGATCAAATAAAAATACCTAAAAAATATATAATGTTAAAGGTTCTAAAATCTCAATAAAAGAACCCCCAAACAAACTAAAATTATAACAAAAAGTATTAAATCGAGACATTTATTTGGGTTATAATTATCGATTTATCACGTTATTATTTTAGGTTAGTATCCATTTGTCGATCAACTACTCAATTCGTGCGCACTCACCATCATCCAAGAAAAAAACGCACCCACTGTGAGTGAATCTCTACAAATTCCCCTTTTTAATCATGTTTTGGGTGTATCATGTGTCGTACATGTTTTATTTATTTAGACACTTGTGCTAACATCATTTCGTGATCAAAGGTGTATATTTGTTTGTGTGGTTATGTGTGATTACAATTTTATCATTTCAGTGCAATCATTCATTAGGCCCATCAGTTCTCCGTGGGATACGAGTTGAGCATCAGGTGCCTCATTAGATCGGCTCCGTTTGATTGAGCCTTGATCTCAAGTTCATCATTCATCATGTCATGTGTTCATTGTGGATATTATTTGGTTTGTGATGGTTTATATATACTTATGCTCACTTATGATTTATGCACAAATTTATATTTAAGCAACTAATATAACAAATGTTTAAATGTTTTACTTAGCTTCACTCGCCAACTTTTGTTAACCCAAATCTTTTGTTTTACGCATGATACATGTGAACAAGCTGAAGAACGAAACACATAGGAATGGCCTTAGAAGATTAAACAAAACTATTATGTTCTGAACAATGTTTTTGTTTTATTTGTGCGTGTATGACTCATTGTGTTTGAATATTTGAAGTTTTAATTTCAATTTAATAAATACGAAACTTATTAGAAAATATCATGAGCTTTGGTGATAACCCAATTATGCCTCGACTTTTACTTCCGCTGCGGGTTGGGTTTTACACTTAGGTCCCCAATCTAACTAATTTTTGTTGGGTTGTGCAGAGGCTGCTAAGGAGGATTATCAACTTGTGGTATGTTGATAGTGGTTGCTTCAGGCACATAACGGGGAATGCGAGATTGTTGACTGAGTTTGAAAACATAGATGGAGGTTACATGAATGTTGGAGGTGCTAAAGGAGGGCCATTACAGGTCTAGGAAAAGTGACAAACGGGAAATCACTTTGGACAAAGTGAACTATGTCAAGCAGCTTAAACACAATCTGATGAGCATGTCACAAGTCAAACAAGGGTCACTTGGTCCATTTTATTAAGTCTGAAGCTTTGGTGTTGAAACCAAGTTTGGTAATACCGGATGATTGGATAGTGATAAGAGCGCCAAGGAGAAATGACACTTATGTTATGGACATGGGTGCTAAGGATTCTTCCACAGTAGTGGCATGTTTATTGTCAAACGCATCTGAGGCTGAGTCAGTATTGTGCCACAGACGTATGGCCCACATCTACTACTGAAAGATGAATAACATTATTATAAATGGTTTAGTGGAAGGGGTGCCAGTGTAGAGGTTTCATGTTGAAGAAAAATGTCTTCCATATCAAAAGGGAAAACAACATAAGAAACCTCACAAGTCCAAAACAGTAAATTCCATAGATGCCCCTTATGAATTACTTCATATGGATCTATTCGGTCCAGTGAACGTAAGTAGCATAGGTGGAAAGTAATATTGTTTGGTTGTCACAGATGATTACTCATGGTATTCATGGGTTTTCTTTTTTAGGTACAAAAGATGAGACAACATAGATGCTGATAGATCTTTTTACAAAATTGAAAAATGTCCATGCTACACGGATCAAGAGGATAAGGAGTGATAATGGCACGGAGTTAAAGAGTCAGATTCTGGATCTCTAATGTCTTCACAAGGGAATTGAACATCAATATTCTGCTCCTTATACACCTCAACAGAATGGAGTCACTGAGAGGAAAAACAGGACGTTAATTGAAGCCGCTAGGCTTATGCTTTCTAATTCAAAGCTTCTAGTTCTTTTCTGGGGAGAAGCTGTGAACACACTTGTTATGTCCTAAACAAAGTTCTAACGGTTAAACGGTTTAACTAAAAATGTCATGAACTTATGTTTAACCAGAAACCAAACTTAAAGGCGTTGAACCATTTGGTTTACGCTGCACCATTGTGCAAAATAAAGATAAGCAAAAATGGGTGAGGTTGCTGACGAGGGATACTTTCTAGGTTATGTGCCTAGAACACCAAATTATAGGGTTTTTAATTTAAAACTGTTAAAATTGAGGTTGTGTTTAACATGGAAAACACTATTTATTCACCTCAACAATCAACGAGTGGTCCTACTATATTATATGATTATGATAGCGTTTTTAAATCATTTAATAATCCTGAGTTTTCCAATGCAGATGAGTCTCAAGTGATTCAAACTGTGATTAGTGAAGATGAAGAGGGTGACTTCATGCCTAGATCGAGTATATCAATGGCAGATGCTCTAGAACCTTCCCCAGTGCAGCTTAACAGGATTCAAGTGATAGTGAGTCTGAACCTATTCAGGTGGAGGACTTTACTAATTCATTTGCTAATGACAATACTCAGGGGGAGGTTGGATCTAATATGGGAGATAATTTAGTTGTTGACACCATTGCTACTACACGAGCAAATAGAGATCATCCAGTTGAGAACATCATAGGTGATGCTGTTGCAGGTGTTTAGACAAGAAGAGGTGTGACCGAAGGTTCTTGTTTATTTGCTTCAATTTAGAAGACTGGGATGATAAACGAGTGTTTGTATAGCTGTTTTATAGCCCAAGAAGAGCCGAAGAATATTCACATGGCTCTTAAAGACAATTCATGGGTTGAAGCGATGCAAGAGGAGTTAGCTTAGTTCAAGAAATTGAAAGTTTGGAGCTAGTCGTCTTGCCATAAGGAGAAAAGGAAATAGGCACCAAGTGGGTGTTTAAGTGCAAGAGATGACCGAGGGATCGTGACAAGGAATAAGGCTCAGTTAGTGGTGAAAAGGTTCAATCAGCAAGAGGGATTGATTATAATGAAGTGTTTGCACCAGTGGCAAGGTTGGAAGCAATTCGTTTGTTCCTAGCCTTTGCTTCATTCAAGGGCTTCAAAGTTTACCAATTTGACATGAAGAGTGCGTCTTTACGGGAAAGTCGAAGAAGTGGTGTATGTCTCAAAACCAGATGGGTTTACTGATCTAGATTATCCAATAAAGTGTACATACTTGATAAGGTATTGTATGGATTGCATCAGGCACCTAGGGCTTGGTATGAGACACCGTCAACACATTTGTTGAAGAATGGCTTTGAAAGAGGATATATTGACAGTAAATGTTCATTAAGAGAATGAAGGAAGACTTTCTGCTGGTACATGTATATGTTGATGACATCATTTTCGGGTCATCTAATAAGAGCATGTGTCATGAATTTGAGCAGGTGATGAAGAGCAAGTTTGAAATGAGTGCAATGGGTGAGCTGTCCTACTTTCTGGGATTGCAAGTTAAATGGAAGAAGGATGGGATGTTTATACATCAGACAAAGTATGTGTATGACATTTTGTCTTGTTTCAAAATGGAGATTGCGCTACTTACAACACACCTATTTGCGAGAATCACAATCTTGGTCCAGATCATGAGAGTGTGGAGTATGTTGATCCAACTCAATACAGGGCAATGATTAGTTCTCTAATGTACGTGACTACCTCAAGACCAGACATCATGTTCGCAGTGTGCCTTTGTGCCAGATATCAAGCGAATCCAAAAGAGTCACATATGAAAGTGGTGAAGCGGATTCTTCGTTACTTGAGGGGAAACCTAAACTTGGTTTATGGTATCCAACTGCTAGTGATTTGAAGTTTATTGCTTTCACCGATTCGGACTTTGGAGGATGCAAATCAACTAGAAAGTCTACCACAAGTGGTTGTCAGTTCTTAGGAGGGAGGATCGTGTCATGGCAATGCAAGAAGCAGTCTTGCGTCTCTACGTGTGAAGCTGAATATATTGTTGCAGGTAGCTGTTGCTCTCAGGTTTCTCCGGATTCAGCAGCAGATGCACGATTATGGTTTGAATTTCACTCGTACTCCTATTATGATAGACAATAATGCTACTATATCAATCACAAACAATCCCGCAAAACACAGTCGTACAAAACACATTAACATTCGTGACAGGGCTCGTTTTGAACTGCATAGAGTCGACACACTAGATAACCTGACAGATCTTTACACAAAAGCATCAGGCTCATTTTGAACATCTAGTCGAAGAATGAGGAATCCTGAATAACCAGTTTTTCAAAAGAATTTTGTAAATAATTTACTGTTTTTTCAAAAATCAAAACATAAAAAAATAGAAATTCGCAAAAAAAAAAATAGAAAATCAAAATGAGTTTTCACTATGTGGAAAAGAAGAAATGATAGTACATCAGCAAGTTAGACTATCACAATGAAATTAAAATTAAATTTCTGAAGTGTGATAGAATCTTCATAATATGATGTACCGGTAGGCAAAATGCATGAAATAATCAACTTACCTTGGTGATATAAACATAACGAACTGTGTAAGAGTGGGTTACATATCAGTGGCGTATAGTTTATGACCTTATATTTTGCATTAATAGATTGCCAAAATCTAACGTTTTAGGTGTTTATACTGTTATTTCATCCGGGGTATCAGGGTTCTCCTTCAGCTGCATCCTGCTATTTACTGACCTAGGCACAACCAAGATATCTTAAAAGAGCTAAAATGCCAAATCCTAGAAAATTGAAGAAGCTCTTTTAGAGAGCCATTCAAATGTGCAAAATGCATAAATCAAACCAAAATCTGTGGTATTTTTCTTAACTCTCATTAGATATTGGTCTCTTTATTGTATGGAAGTACTGACTTGATCACCAAGTATCTAACGTTGTAAAACAAAAGGATGAATTCTGTATACTCACCTACTACGAGGAATCTTTGTGAATACCTTGATCGCGGGGATATGTCCTGAAGTGGGACACACTAGTATATCAGTATAATATTACCTTAACGTATCACTAGGTAAAGGTACTTGAATGTTCATATATTTTGTTTAAGTGGATAAAAAATAATGGTAATCATCTTGAAATGCTTTTCATGAAAATTACATATAGAATTATCTAATAGTGTGAAAACAGTTTGATGTTGCTGATATGATCTTCTTACCAGTGATTCTCACAAAAACAGAGTGTTTATTATTTTGTTATTTATTTGCTTTCAGAAAATATAAAAATCCAAAATAATTTCTTTTTCTTGAAAATTCTTAACGTACGGAAAATGGTTGTTCATGGAGGAGTTGTTACCGATAGGGGGAGACGGTGTTAGAAGATGAGTTCAAAATTTTAAAATCTTGCAGTTTCCATGTGCTTAAAAATTTGTGTGGTTTGAGTTGAAAATTGCTTAATCAGTGATACAGTCTTACCATCTCTTGATTAATAATAATTATTTAACTATGTTGAAAAATTCTTATGGTTTCTCGAGATGTTTGTTTATAGTATACAGATTGTAGCAGTGTGTTGCTGAGAAGTTTAGTGAAGAGGAGTTTGCTTGGATGCATGGTAGAACCTCCTTTCTACATTGCAGACAAAGTTGAGAGTTTGAAGATTGTTATGCAAGTGCTAAACTGGAGTCTACTCAAACGCTAACGATTTAGAAGATTTGGAGATTGGATGCATCAGCTTAGGGGGAGTCTGTTGCTGACAGAAGCTATGAAAGCTGAAGTTATCTAAAGACCAAGGACGTTGAAGATTGCAAGATAACTGAAGACAAAGTTGTTTTATGAAGCTATTGTCAAGGGGAGTTTGTTAGTGCATATTTATGATAGCAGCTTAGATTTGGTTTTTGAATATCTTGCAATTGGTAGAACAATAAACGGTTAGGGGATTAAAGCATTGTAGTAGTTAATTAGGAGTGATTGGGCCAAACCAGACCAACATTAGAGGGAGTGTTAGGTGAATTGGGCCAAGACCAATTCGCAACCCATGTGGTTAACCCTAGCCCAGTTGCAAATCTATCTTTATATAAATAGAGTTTTGCATTAGGGTTTAGGTTGCTAAGTTAGTCACTTCAGAGAAAGTTGAGAGAGAATTCATAGAGAGATTGGTTTAGACGAATTCGTGGGATCTAGATTGATTGTAATTGTTATGATAGATAATCAATAAAGATCGGGTTAATAGTGATTTCTCTTTCTATTTATGTGATAATCTGATCTAGAGGATTCCGCACTCTAGGTTGGATAGACGATTCTGTGAAGATCTATATGGATCAGGGGACCTACAATTGGTATCAGAGCATTGTAGTTTTATAAAGACAAAGTTGTTTTATGAAGCTATTGTCAAGGGGGAGTTTGTTAGTGCATATTTGTGACAACAGCTTTTAGATTTGGTCTTCGGATATCTTGTAATTGGCAGAACAATAAACGGTTAGGGGGTTTAGCCTTATAGTAGTTGATTAGGAGTGATTTGGCCAAACCAGACCATCATTAGAGGGAGTGTTAGGCGAATTGGGCCTAGACCAATTCGCAGCCCATGTGGTTAAACCCTAGCCTAGTTGTAAACTTGTCTTTATATAAATAGAGTTCTGCGTTAAGGTTTAGGTAGCTTAGTTAGTCACTTTAGAGAGAGTTGAGAGTGAACTCGTAGAACTTGGCTCTAATGAATTCGTGGGATCTAGATTGATTGTAATCTTTGTGATAGATAATCAATAAAGATCGGGTTTATATTGATTTTCTGTTTCTACTCATATTTCTGTGATAATCTGATCTAGAGGATTCCGCACTCAAGGTTGGATAGACGATTCCGTGAAGATCCATACGGATTAGGGACCTCAGTCCAAAACATAGTTTATGTTGTTGTGGAAGTATAAACTAATACCTATCAAACTTAAACCACAAGCATAATAAAGCGTAAGGCTTTAACGAACAACACGCTCCAGCCGATTGCAACGCCCGCCCATAGCTGTATATAACGACCTGCAAAGCATGCAATAGTGTGTCAACATAAAGTTGGCGAGTTCACGAGTGTTGTTACAAAAATAAGTTCGTTTGAATACTTTACTTTTATAAGACATGTCATTGGTAGCTAATCCATCGTTAAGCAACTAAACTATGTAGTACCGAAACTTGACTGTTGTAGTTGTTATGCCCCGTGTCAGTGTCTATCATCATTAACAAGGTGTCAAGGTCAATAGTTCACGCCCGGCTCCTAGCCCGGTGTCAGGTTTATCAAACCTAATAGCGCTATCAAGTATACCCCGTTTTCCAAACCCGACAACTAATCAGTATAATGCGTGGGGACTTTCAGATAAAGTTCGTTTAGTCCGCTAAAGCATGAAATATAAATTACATATTTGTTTAGTAGGGTTCCTATCTAGGAATACTAGACGGTCCCAATCCAAGGATAGTTGGTTCCCAATACCCGGGAATGCATGATTTTAGTAAATGTGTGAACTCATCCTTATATTAGCTCGGCAGATCAGGTTATGCGAGCTAGTATGGTCAACCACATCCTATTATGATTACCAAGAATATTAGAGGTTGTTTATATATTTCACGCAAAACCTACATGTATCTAGCAAATAACTTACGTACAAGTTGTCATGCACATGTTCATAAAAAACCTACGATACGACATAAATCAGTTATACAATCATTAAGCATGTGCGGATATTACAAGTAGCAAGTTCGACACTTTATAAACTTGTAATCATTCATAGCTAAGTTCGTTGAAAATCGGCTTTTTTGGGATGTCCGCTTATCATACTTACGAGGTAGCAAAAATTACGATATTTTTATGTGACGTGCCCCTCGGGGGGTTTAGCCTTGTGTTAAATTTTTGAGGCCTAATATTTACCATAAATTTATATAAAAAAATCATTTACTAAAAAACAATCAGATTCGTCACTTTCTCACCGCATTTCACGGAAAAGTTTATTTAAAAATCCTTAATTGTCCAATTGAAGTAATTCCAATTCGAAGTTGGCGCAGACACCTAAGACCATAACACGTAAATCTGCAGAAAAATGCAGCTTTATTTGTTGAAATGGAATAATTTATTTAAAATATCAAATGACGTCTAAACCTTATAATTCCGGCGCCATTAGAAGCGAATTTCAAAATACCATGTTGTGGACTTAGGAAAACCCAGTTTTCGTTAAGTTATGACCCGGTTACAACCGATTAAAGTCGGCTGCAACTGTTGGACAGATTCTGTTTTCGTTACTCGATCTCCCCAACTGAATAATTAACACACTCAATGACCCATAACGTTTATTTACAGTAGTTTATCATCACCATATGTCATATGTACTATTAAATCAGTAAGATTCAACCCGAAGAAATAACCCTAATTAACATCTATAAGCCTATGCATATCTAAACGGTAAAACGAACGTTATACGTGATTCTCATGCATCTTATTCTTCAAGTTAACATTATAATCAACATAATAATCAACAACCATGTAATGCAAGAATCACAAACCGAAAATAACCGAAACACACTAACCGTAAGATATAGAGTGCGAGAGGGAGAGAGTTCGAGAGGGAAGGAGAGTAGCGAGGCTTTCTGTGTGTGGGCCGAGAGATTAAAGAGGGTGGGCTGGTATTGAATTGGGTTGCACAAGTGTTCAAGAGACGTGTGGGCTGCCAATGAAAAACAATGCATGGGGAGTGGAGGTGGTTGTATGGCATCGAAATAGTGTTATAATTATATTTTTTAATTTTTTTAAACATCACAACTAATCTTAAGAGATAACTTATCATCCACAAATATAATATATATTAAACAAGCTATGGTTCAACAGTTCACGTTTGTTCAGCACGATTAAGATTTGGCTTCAAGCATTCGCTTTTATAAAATACGTTAGATAAGTGTAATTAATTTGTCACACCGGTTCATTCATTTATAAAATGAGATAAGTATGATGGCGCTAACCACAGAAGTACGGGTTGTCACATTATCCCCAAGTTGAAAGAAATTTTGTCCCGAAATTTAGCATGCAGTCGCTGAAGAAGCTAGTCCGGTTGAGCGTTTTCGCGGGGTGTCACATCATCCCAAGTTGATTTGGAATTTCATCCCGAAATTCAGTAGTAGCTTCAGCACTGGATGCATTATCCTTGAACAACTGAGGATACTAGCGCATCATTTGATCTTCACGTTCCCAAGTAAACTCTGGGCCAGGTTTTGAGTTCCAACGAACCCAAACAATTGGAATCTTACTTCGCTTGAGTGTTTTGATCTCCCGATCCATGATTTCAACTGGTTCCTCGATGGAACAGAGCTGATCATCAATCGTGAGTTCTTTGAATGGAACCACAAGTGTTTCATTGGACAAGCATTTCTTCAAGTTAGATACATGAAAGACATTATGCACACCACTGAGCTCTTCAGGTAAGTTCAGTCTATACGCCACTTTACCAATTCTTTCCGTGATCTTGAATGGTCCAACATAACGCGGATTGAGCTTGCCTCGTTTACCGAAATGAACAACACCCTTCCAAGGTGAGATTTTTAACAAGACTTTGTCACCAACTTGGAATTCCAATGGTTTCCTATGCTTATCAGCGTAGCTTTTCTGACGGTCACAGGCTGCCGCCATTTGGTTTCTGATTTGAATAATCTTCTCCGATGTTTCAAGTATGAGTTTAGGGCTAGTGATTTGACTATTTCCAACTTTAGCCTACTAGGAGGTGATCGACATTTCCATTCATACAACGCTTCGAACGAAGCTGCCTGAATACTGGTGTGGTAACTATTGTTATAATAGAATTCCACTAGAGTTAGGTGTCTTTCCCAACCGTTACCGAAATCAATGACACATGCTCGCAGCATGTCTTCTAGAGTTTGAATGGTGCGCTCGGTTTAACCATCGATTTGTAGGTGATAGGTTGTGTTCATGTCTAGATGTGAGCTAAATGATTTATGCATAGCTTACCACAGATTAGACGCGAAATGTGGGTCACGATCGGAAATGATGGAGATCGGCACTCCATGCCGAGAGACTACTTCCTTCAAGTATATACTGGCAAGCTTAGTAAACTTTTCGGTTTCTTTGAAAGCGAGGAAGTGAACTGACTTGGTTAGGCGGTCGATCACTCAAATGGTGTCGTTCCCACTCTGAGTTCTGGGTAGACCGGTGATGAAATCCATGGAAATTTGCTCCCATTTCCACATTGGTAGTTCCTTCTATCTTGACCCTAACATAGGTCAAGCACTTGTTCACGCAGGTGGCTATGTTAGCTTTCATATTCGGCAACCAGTACAGGGTCTTTAGGTCATGATACATCTTATCAGAACCAAGGTGAATAGTGTAGCAAGATTTGTGAGCTTCATCCATAACGAGATCCCTCGAATATACATGTATTGGGACCCATTCTGCCCATGAAATAGCGAATACCATCCGATTTATTTTCAAGTTGCTTTTCCATGCCCGCATGGACTTAGCTTGAAGGTTCTCCTCCTTCAATGCTTCAGTTTGTGCTGCACGAATCTGATCAGGAAGCTCAGAATGAATGGTGAGTTGCAAGGCTCGAACTCGCTTGGGTCTGGTTTCTTTCTGACTGAGGGCATCGGCTATCACGTTAGTCTTACCCGGATGGTACCTAATTGCCCAGTCGTAGTTATTCAGGAGTTCAACCCAACGACGCTGCCGCATGTTGAGCTCCTTTTGGTCGAGATTATGCTGAAGAGTCTTGTTGTCGATGTAGATAGTACACTTAGTACCATACAAGTAGTGTCTCCAGATTTTGAAGGCAAAACTACGGCTCCCAATTCCAAATCATGGGTAGTGTAGTTCTTTTCGTGAACCTTGAGCTAATGAGATGCGTAGGTAATTACTTTCTCGCGTTGCATCAGAACGCAACCAAGGCTTTGGATAGATGTGTCACGATACATGATAAAATTATCGGTACCTTCTGGTAGGGATAAGATAGGTGCACTACAGAGTTTCTGTTTTAACAACTGGAAAGCAGACTGCTTGATATCACTCCACTTGTAAGTGGTACCCTTCTGTGTCAGAGTAATTAGAGGTTGGGCAATCTTGGAGAATCCCTCGATGAACGTATGAAAATAACCCGCCAGACCAAGAAAATTGGCGTATTTCGGTTGAGGTTTTAGGTGCAGGCCAATTTTGAATGGATTAGATTTTTGGATGAGTCGACATGTATTCTAGTTTCATTGGCTACATGCCTAAGGAAATGCACTTCCCAATCCAGAAGTCACGTTTCGATAGTTTTGCATAAAGCTGCCCGTTTCTCAGAAGCTCCAAAATAAGGCGTAAGTGCTCTGCGTGCTCCTCCTAGTTCTTAGAGTAGATCAGGATATCGTCTATGAAGACGATGAAAAAATTGTTGAGATAGGGTTTGCACACACGGTTCATAAGATTCGTGAAAGTCGTAGGTGCATTGGTTAACCTAAACGGCATAACCGGGAACTCGTAATGCTATATCGGTTGTAGTTGGTTGCTGTAGATGACCAGCTCCCGGTCTAAGAGGAATGAGTACAAAATAAAGAGGTCGATGAAGACAAAGTTATACATAAGTATGGTGCTTTCACACAGAAAGGGTGTTGACACGATACCTCGTGGAAGTAGAAAATTTACTTTGTGCTCCTACACTTGATAAACTTGAGTGTGGCTCGTTGCTCCTCGAGTAATGTTTGTAGAGAGTGATTCAACCAAGTGATTATTCATGCCTAACAAAGTTAGACAAGACCTATGGTACTCATTAAAGCACAACAAAATAAGATGGGAAAAAAAGAACATACCAAAGTGTGGCCGCAATCAATGTGTTCTAAGCTGTGTTCCACTCAGTGTAATACATAATTGTCTTAGAATCATTAGTAAAGATTTACCCGATTTCGAGGATGTAGTTGATCGTACGCAAGTGGTATAAATAGAAACAAAGAATTTATTCGTCAATGGAAGTATTATGTTGAAAGTGTTGGCACAACAAAGAATTAACCAGAGAAAAAAATGGTTGTTGTCCGAGTTTGTAGTGTCTAGGTTTAACTGAAGAGTCTGACAAAGTTGCCGAGTTTACCCGTGCGTGAGTAACGATATATCCGCTATGATCCACGAACTTAAATGAGTTTATGATTAGTCAAACCAGTAAGCAACCAAATTCGAAAGGGTTTCGTGTGCATGAATTAGAAATAGTACATACGTCGTCAAGTGGTTTCATTACGAGGAGCCGAAAACAAGATCGAAATGGTATGGTTGTATTAAAATGTATCACCATCTTCAGAGTTCAAGAAGTGATCACCAAGGATTCAAAAATTGAGTTTAACCAATTCTCTAAGCTAGAGCGCAATCTCATTGGAATTTCTGCATGGAGAAAAGAAGATGTGGTATCACCATAATAATGGAATGATACGTTTGTCTAAGTCGATAAAGTAACTAGATAACACATGAAAAAGTAAACATCAGCCAATGAAAAGGCTTGTGAAAAAGGAAAAAGATCGCATAAAAAGATAAACTCTTATGGGATAACGACTCTTGCACTAAAAGGGGCAAGGTAGAAATTTAAGTTATTATGCCCGTATGTGGGTTGACTAATTTGTATCTCTGTCTTCCAATGTAACTGTGACCATTGAACCATTCGGGGAAATCCATTTGCAGAGTTGGATATGCTAAGGTGTAAATCTAGTTAGACTAAAGGATTAACC
>CAMTDV010001268.1:0-17293 GCA_947069175.1 Scalesia atractyloides | reverse complement strand
TGAGAAGGATAAGAAAGATTATAGTGATGACACATGTCCCTATCTAATTTATTAGTTTAAGGGTAAGATGATAATTTAACCCATAATCCTAATTAATGATATAATTAAAGATATAATCTTGTAACCGAATTCATCAGTTATTTTGGGAATTCATTAGTTATTTTAGGAATTCATCATCAGTTCGTATAAAACACCATACGAATTCTAGAAAACACCACAACTTGAATTGTAATACAACCATGGTGTTCTAAAATCTGTAATGATTTTTGTTATATTTGCAGGTATAAAACACCATACAGATTTCAAAAACACCAATAATTGAATCATCATAAAGTCGTGGTGTTTTAACATTTACAAAGATTCTATTGTTATTCCAGATGTTAAAACACCATGAATGTAATCACAATACAATGTTACATACTCTAGATGTTAAAACATTATGACTTGAATCATAATTCATTATTTGCAATGCTATGGTGTCTTATTTACGTCATGGTGTTTTACTGTAAAACACAACACCTTGAATCACAATACAATTAAAACACCAGTGTATGAACATAGAAAAAACACCATGTGCTAAAACATCA
This sequence comes from Scalesia atractyloides, assembly GCA_947069175.1. Classification (NCBI taxonomy): domain Eukaryota; kingdom Viridiplantae; phylum Streptophyta; class Magnoliopsida; order Asterales; family Asteraceae; genus Scalesia; species Scalesia atractyloides. The sequence continues at coordinate 16,706 of CAMTDV010001268.1, read as the reverse complement.
AATCAAAACGTAATTTTTTTCTCTACATAAGTATAACAATATGGTATTCATATTAAGATAAAAAAACACTCATTATTATGGTGTATTTTTTTTTAAAACACGATTTATGTATAAAAAGTTATTGACGTTTAAAAAAGAATGGGGGAACTTGCATGTGCATTGCATGTGACATTCTAAATTTAAAAATGTTAAATTTACCTTTATACCCTTAATCTAGAAAATTAATTATTTTAATGATAAACACTATTTACAAGATTGCCATCAAAATCTCAACCATTAGATTAAAGATCTAATGGTTTAGATTCTTTTTTACCCTTCTCACAAAATACACATTTTTTACAATAACCTCACCCTATATATATATATATATATATATATATATATATATATAACACGAGGATAAATTTGTTAGATATAAACTATTAATTAAGTATAAATTAAATTGGGTTGTGTAGTTGTATAACTAAAGTAATTATTTGCATAAGTATAGGTGTTTTTTAACAATTAATCTTACTCTTTTATACCTATAATTCTAAATTACTCCCTTTTACCTAGGTTTGAACCTAGGAACTTCACTTAAGAAGAATGTGGAGTAATTATTTAATCATAACTAGAGTAACTATAAATAACCTATCTTGAATATGAAATTTTGGGTATCTATCTGTATTACTAGAGTAATTATGTAACTAAATATAACTAGAATAATTATTTGTTTAACAAGCGACATTGTTCAGTTCAATTTAGTACGCTCTCCGAGATTTACAACTTTGCTACCGTCTTACTTTTCTTTTCATTTGTTTTGTACACTTTCTATATTAATTCTATTTGATACAAAGGTAAAAAAAAGATTTGTGGTATTGTATATATAGTGGCTACAAATGTAAGTTTAAATGATTCCAAAAAATCAAAACAGTTAGTTGGATGATAAATTCATTTAGGATCAGAATATAATTAATGGTAACTGACATATTTTATTAACGATTCGAAACAAGCATAAAGGGAAGTGTGAGGACCACAATGACTTTGAGGGTCGTTAAATCAGTCATCTAATGACCAAAAAATGTAGAGTCTAGGGACCATTTTCTTAAAACTGAAATAACAGTTAAAACTTTGAATCCTGTTACAACCTCTAAACTCATGCAACTCATAATAACCACGATTCATTTAAACTCTTTTTTGGTCATTTCAACTCAAGCTGGGTGATAGAGATTCATATCTTTTAGAGAAAATATTAGAATTTAAATCCTGACATAAAGTAGATTAGAATTAATTTAGTGTATTTAGAAGCTATGCAGTTATAGCGGTCCAAAATCAAATAGCGGTCACGGTCTGCTATACGATATATAGGTTATAGCGGTGGTATAGCGGTAATTTTTATATCATGCATACTTTATGTATTTATATGTATATAAATATATATATTGACAAATATTAATAATATATATATATATATATATATATATATATATATATATATTTATAGTAATATCATATTATCATGCAAAATATTAGTAGTAATATCAAAATCCAAAACATAAACTGAGGAAGTCCAGCGATTTAGAGATTTAGGTTTAATTTTGTTGAGTGATGAACTGATGAAGAACCAGCGAATGAAGACTTTCGGTCTCGATTTAGGTTTAAGTTTGGGTTTGGGCCTTTACTTTTGGGTTTATTTATTAACAAAAGGTTGATTAATGTGGGCTTTACCTTACTTTTGGGCTGAAATAAAAAACCCGCTAAAAGCAGTGCTACGACCGCTATACGGGTTTCAAAATAGCGGTTCAATAACGGGATTTAGCACCGCTAATAGCGGGACCGCTATTTGGACCGCTATCGGTTTGTATGTCCGCTAAGCGCTATAGCGGTGCTATAGCACGCTATTGACTGCATAGGACGCTATTGACTGCATAGGTTAGAAGTAGAGTTACTGTAACATTCGTCGTCGTTCAAAAAAAAAACTTAAGTTCTTTTCCAAAAGATGGAAACTTAATTTTACATTAAACTAGTAATCCAAAAGATGTAAACTTAATTTTCTATTAAACAGGTAACTTTCCTCCTCGCTATCCAGCAGAGAAGCGCCCATGATGATGATAAAATTAGTATTAACAAAAAAATTTATTAAGCTCCTCACGTTGCGGTTGGTTTGAGGGGAGGGTAATACTGTGCCAAGTAGCACCAATGTCACACCATCACCAGTGATCAACACCGAAAAGGCTCGTATAAAAAAAATAAAAAATTGAGCGAAAATTAACGTAAAAACGTTGAACTACGCATGCAAAACATAAAACATAGAAAACAATAACTAAGTCGAATTAGGACCCACGTGTTGCGATGGTGTCGTTAAACGAGAAAGAATAAGCGTAAAAAGGTTGAACCGCAAACGCACGTTGCGGCGTGTTGACTCGCAAAGTTTAGACCGAAACATAAAACGGAAAATTTGTAAAAGATGAAAAGTACATAGGATCAAAGTTGAAAGTGAAAAAGTGTTGGGGTTAAATTGTTAAAGTATTTGAGTTAAAAGAAAAAAAAACTAAAGATAAAGAAAAACACTCAAAAGTGGGTACAACCCGCTAAAGCTAAAATACTAACCATGATGCACAACAAAGTTGCAAATAACGCAGGATGGGGTGCGTAAAACCATGCCAAATAGCTACAATGTCACACCATCGCCAGTGATCACCAATACCGAAAAACCCTGTATAAAATACAAATATAAAACGAAAAAAAATCGAACGAAAAGTAGACGTAAAAACGTTGAGCTACGCACGCGAACACCCAATATAGCAAACCGAACGGGACATGCCCAAGATAAAATCGACAAGTGTTTTTATATCAAAAACCAAAAGATAGAATACATATACTGATACCAATGTTGTTGTTAGTTGGTATCTATTCAGTTACTAACATTCATTATAGCTTAGGGTACAAAAAATACTATATTGCAATACGTTAGAAAACCATAAGAAAATAATATGTTGGTATCAATGTTGTTTGGACAGTATCAGTTGGGCTCATCACGGTAAAGAACAAAAAAAATCACCTATATTTGAACACGTTCGAATTAAACTTTTCTTGAATAATAGATAAAGAAAATGCACGTCGCAACAATAAATTCAAAATTTTATAAAATGTATATAGATATAGGGGTGAGTTTTTTTTTAACAGGAAACTGATCCGAAGATGTACATACCACAACATAACACTATAACTCGTAATTTTAATTTGATTATGTTGTTATAGTGTAAAACATTATTTTATGTTTTGTGTACACAATTTTCGTCACTATCATGCAAATAACCTCACTAAGTTAAATACAATTGATAGCTATATAAATATGCAGCGCCTAATACTCCTACAATCTACATCAGTTTTATTCCATCAAAAAATAATTTGGTATACGGCTGCATTAGCACTTTTAAAAAGATTGTGTGTATAATTTTTTTTTATTAAAATAAACATTATGTATCCATCTATATGATATGGTTAGATGTAATGTGATTGAAGTTAATGTAATTTGATTTACTTTAATATATTTTATCATATATAATATAATATAATGTAATGTTTTATATAATGTGATGTAATAAAAGATTATATGGTATAATATAGTTTAGTATAAGATTAGATAAAAGAATAGAATACTCATTTTATTCTTCTCACTTCATTCAAAATTTGGTCGCATTAAGTAAACTTCATGATTATGATTTTGTTTTGCCAATATTTGAGGATAACAGGAATCTACAAATTTAAAAAGAAAGAGGGGTTGAAAATATGGGTGAGAATTAATTTAAACTACTAAACATTTTGTAATTTTATCTGACTTGTTTAAAAAAAGATCATGTTTGAACCTGCATTACTAAATTAAACGGGTCATGTTTAGAATAGCATGCTTAATTTAATAGGTCATGATCTTTTTTTTTTTGTTATTGTATCTAACTTGTTTAACAAAAAGATCATGTTTGGACCTGCATGCTAAATTAAACGGGTCATGTTTAGAATAGCATGCTTAATTAAATAGGCATGTTCTTGTTTACATGTTTAACCTGTTAACATAATGTTGACCTGTCAATGTGTTAATTCAAGTAGGTCACCCGTGAGACCATTTTAGAAGCAAACAAACTGTCGCATTCAAAACTTTGATTCAATTTTATAACATTTGACATTCTGATTTCTGAGATGGTATCTCTGAATTAACCATCTATTATATTTTTAATTGATTAATTTGATAATTTAATCACGCTCAACTTTGTTTAAATTCTTTATTTTATTTATTTAGCTTATTGTCACAAATTTGTTGAATTAGTAACCGCATATATATTTTTTAAAGTTATTTATGTAAAACTTTTGTTGTATGTGTTTCAACTTTTTTATTAGTATTATTTAACTTTAAAAGAAAATATTTGTTGTCTATGTCTATGTGAGCTTATTACATGAGGTGAACCTTACTATATTGAGTGTTTCGACATCTATATTATATTGATAATGTTTCTTTTAACATAAATGGGCGTTTCCATAAGAAAAGTTTATATCTAATTAGTGATATTCTTTTAATATTAAATATATGTTTTAAATTTTGGGTTACTACAATATTGACACATGGCCATATTGACTGGTCAATGTTGGTACCGGTGTTGGTGCTTCCAAAATCATTACAAATATTTATTTTTTATATTTTTTATCGATGTAAAATACGTATCGGCATCTTTTCCTGGTATATCATAACATTTTCACTTGGATTTTCTCAGCCGATATCAACGGAGTTCCCGCCACGTAGTACGGGTTCTTTCTATCAATATACTTCTAACTAACTAGTTATACTCACACTTTGTGGTGGGGGCATGCCGATCTTTAATTAAATGGTAAATGGGAACGTAAATGTAACAATAAAAAAAAGCTTATGTAAAAAAGAAGCCTATAACTAAAATAATAATACAAAATAAGAAAAACCAAAAAAAAATAGTTATTAGCATAGGGTCCTGAAGCAAAATGAGAATTTACGTGTTGGCGTCAATTAGGAGGTTTATTGACTTTGTGCTTTCAAACTAAGAGATTTCATGTTACGTCAATTCGAACTTGCTTGATATGTTCAATTGCGACCTTATAATGTATCACATTCTTTGGTCCAATTGTCATTTGTGTCACTATATTCTTGATTTATCCAATAGGCTAGTTTGGTTGGTTCTTTGCGCCAAATGCAGCTAGTTTAGTACAAAACACACACACACGTATATATAAATAAACGTGAACATTTAAAAAAACACATACTCATACACACATATAAATAGGGGATGGATATAAAGAAAACACATTTAAGTTAAGAGAACTCAAGAAAACCTTATATAACAATTTTTTTTATTTTTTTTGTAAAAAAATTAGGGAATGTAAGTTACATGTTAATGAACGTTTTGTAACAAAAAAAATAAAAAGCGCCGAGTGGATTTTTTTATAAAAAACATTAAAACGTTGATTAAAATGTAACTTACATTCCATAATTTAAAAAAAAAATTGTTACGTAAAGTTTTATTAAGTGTTCATAACTTAAATGGTTTTACACTCTTCGATGAACAGTAAAACATACTCACAAAATATAAATTATATTATATTTACGTATATAAATCATAAGTTGGGTATCTTTTTAAAATGATATATTTTTCTCGATTATCTTTTTTATAAGTAAATATCAATATGCTTATATTTTTACATTTATTTACAATATAAAATCAAATGTATAAAACTGATTCTTACATTTATTTACAAATATAAAATCATATATAAGATCAAATGTATAAAACTGAAGAAATTTGTTTAACATTTTTCATTTAGCGCGATCGCTTTCTTTGATCATTCTAGGTATTGATGTTATTTTTCCATTTAAGGTACTTTTTGGCATTTTTAGTATAAAGAAAATCTTGTTTTTTAGAAATCACTTTTCTTTTTCTGGTAATAAAGCATCTGATGGAAAAAAGAAACTTCAGCTTTTTCATTCAAATTGTTCTCACAGACTTTAATATTTATTTTTTCACAAGCTAACCTATTATCATAAGATTAGAAGTGAATATTTCATATTCTTATGGTTTGATTATGAACTAAATTTATAAAAAAATATTCACTGTAAATATCTTGTAAAAGCAAAGGTCCATCTTGTTCATTCTATCTCCTTAATACGACACATATTCTTTAGAAATTCAAATTTACTTTATAATCGCGGGCATTCCTTATTGTTAGGTTTACATAAACGAAAGAGAATTGACGCGTTGAAAGTATATGCATGTTTATATTGAAAAGTATAGTGCTATCACTAGTGATAGACATGTGTAGATATGTAAAACACACCATTATATACATACACATGTGTAAGTTGAAAAAATATGTTACCGTTTTTAATGATGGTAAGTTGAAAAAATATGTTATGATGGGCATGTGCAGGCAAATACAAGGCTTGCAATTCAACAATGTATCTGCATACGTATGGTCGAAAAAATATATTAACGCGCCATCAATGACTCATATGTGTAGGTACGTATACAATCTAAAATCATTAATAGAAATATAATTTGTATCAACATATAGCATAACCAGAAACGGAACATTTCTATTCAATTATGCATATATAGTTAAATAAAATCATATTTCTTATAGAGTACAGAGTTATCAACTAAAATATAAGCGCTGTCGCTAAAAAAAGTTATCAAATAAATAAATTATAAAATGTGACATGTCTGATAATTAACCATGTACTCCATATATATATATGCATGTTAAATTTACATATATTATGGAGTACATAGCTATCAATAAAAATTGTACAATCAGACGGGTTTGTTGATTGTTATCATCCATTCCAACAAAAAAAAATTCTTGTACGTATAATATGAACTAACGATGCAATGAAAAACTTATTTATTGATAGAAATTGATGTGATTGAGAAAATAAATGTTCTGATCGTGTATATGCGGGTGAAGAACACTGAGGGTATGTTTGGGATTGCTTATTAAAAATCCTTATTAACTTTTACAAGTTAAAAGGGTGTTTGGCAAAATAATTTTGCCCCTCCTTAGACTATGTATAGTGGAAGTGTGAAAAAATAATTGGGATGCTTGAACAGTTGAACTATACAGAGGTATCCGATGTGAAGTCAAAATTACTAAAAAGATTTGAGATTATATTGTGACCGTATTGTCCTTATATTTAAATTAAAAAAAATTATAACAATTTGATAAATTCGTATACATTATTACTGTGCATAACAAAATAATACCAACAGTGTGACATACATCAGAGCCCACATTATGCGTGGAAAGTAGAAGGTTGGTGTACATTGTGAAACCTTTTTACCTATTTCATGGCCCCACACATAGTTATTAAAATTCAAATCGGTGCGCTGAAACCATTTGAAGGTATGTGACTTGTTTCACATTAGTTGTATGAGTAACTAATGTGGAGTTTATATACCAAATGAGCTATCTCACACACCAGACTAGTCTTTTGGGGTTGAGTTCTGTTGTTTGTTATGTAAGCCATTGGTATCAAAGCTAGACTCGGAGTGGTGGTCTGGAGAGAGTCATCCGTAACCAACGTGACCATGACCAACGAGGCTCGGAATGGTGGCCTGGAAAGAGCGAGTTGTGACCAACGAGGACGTTGGCCCTTAAGAAGGGTCGATTGTTATGGACTGAGATCATTGCAAGGTATGAGACTTGTCTCACATCGGTTGTATAGACAATCAATGTGGGGTTTATATACCAAATGAGCTCTCTCACGTACCAAACTAGTCTTTTAGGTTGTTTTCTCTTGTTTGATATGTAACAAAATATTGATCAGACAGACTGCTTTTGACCAGGTAGAGTTTCACTGAGCGTATAAAACCGGTTGGTGCCCATGTAAGGGTTTAAGTATAAGAGACAAAAAAAATGCTAGGTAGAGTTTAGAAATCGTAACCAGTCAGTGAACCAGCCATCTCACAGGTTAATTGGTCCGAATGTCAAATAGTTAGAACTAGACTAAAATCCAGACGTCACAATCAATTTAAATATGTCAAATAGTTAGAGCTAGACTAAAACCAGACGTCATAATCCATTTAAAAAAATACTAAGTTTAAATACTATATTGTTACGTTGGCTATATAAAGAAGAAATACAAAAGTAACACTTATATATCTTTCCAGATTGTTGTCAACACTTTCATATACGCATGAGAGTTATAAGTCGAAATCTCATTATCTAAAAATGGTATTTTTGATGTTTGAAAGGATTGTGAAAGTATTTTATTCGCATATGAGCAAATCCAAAATATAATCAATAACTTTTTCTATTTTGTTTTATTTTTTTTAACAAAAAATTTGAATCATTGACGGACTATTGCAGTACCACCAGTGTAACCATCAGATCATATCTATCTCCATTGTATAATTCGTATAAATATATCATATTTATAGAAAAGAGTTGAAGGAAAAATCTATCATTGTAGTTATGTAAATTTTAAACTAAACCTCAATTTTCGTTCATGTGGTTTGCTGATTTTAACACCTTCAGCCAAATAGTTTATAATTTGCACTTATTGTCCATTAGTTTATTGATTTTAACAGTTTCAGCCCATTAGTTTGTTGATTTTAACAGTTTCAATCCACACCACTGACACTGGTGTGGATTGAAACTGATAAAAATTAAACACTAGCGTGGATTGAAAGTGTTAAAATCAGCAAACTAATGAATGATAAATGCATTTTTTAAACTACTGGACTGAAAGTGTTAAAATCACCAAACCACATGAAAAAAAATTAAGGTTTACTCTAACATTTATTATCAATTTAAACATACAATAGAGAGCACATTAGCACGTGTAAAGTAGAAGTAAGGTGAACATTGTGAAACCACTTTTTCCACTTCACATATAGTCCCACAAATAATTTGAAAATGGGACAACCGGTCACACTATCAATTAACCGGTCTAATGGTTTCCAACAACCCTTTCATGTCATAAGTAGGGCTGCTCATTTTAATCCGAGACCCGACCTGAATTTCAAGCCACCCGAATCCGAATTAGCGAATATCTGAAAAACCCAAACCCGAGAAACCTGAACCCGACCAACCCGAACTTTAAATGGTTCGGTTATCGGGTCACTTTTTCCCCATAAAAAACCCGAACAACCCGACCCGAAAAACCCGAAACACGAAACCCGAATAAAAACCCGAACATTTATTGTTTTTTTCTTATAGAAGTGTTTTGATTTGAGGTCTTAATATATGTAACTTTAAGTTTTTGGACTTTTAATATTATAATAGCATATTGTTAAATAATATTTGAACTTTGATGATATTTTTAAAGTACCAATATGAATTTGATGATATTTTATAAAAAAAAAAGCATTTCTTTTCATTTTACATCTAAACCCAAAAATCGAATAACCTGAACCCGAATAACTCAAACTCGACTAACCCGAACTTTAAATGGGTCGGTTATTGGGTCAATTTTTTCTAGACAAAAACCCGAACAACCCGACCTGAAAAACCCGAAACCCGAAGAAAATACCCGATGAACACCCCTAGTCATAAGTCATAACCACATTAAACAATAACACCAACCCTCCGAGGTTTATATATCCGGTTTGGCTCAACTCAACTACTGACCAACACGTCCGGTCTAGACCGGCTGATCTGGACTACTGAATCCTGTTGCACGTAGTACGTAAAGTGGACCCGGTTGACTAAGTCATTTGTCCATTTCATGCTCCTTTTGTCGATATGGACCACCCATGAGTCATTATGTTGATTATTGAGCATGGCATGCCATCACACATTATATGTCCACTAAGAGTCCAACATGTGTTACGAGTGGTGTGGGCATGCATGGCCGATCGTCAGAATATATACATCTAGGAATATGTAGGGCCGTCTCTGAAAATCACAAAAAAAAAATTTGGCCCTGATGCGAGATAAAAAATTTAAGCCCTGTTCGGAAAAGAAAATTTGGTCTAACACCCCTCAATTCACTAATAGCACTTATTCCTTATTTAACATTGTCTAATAAACGGCCGAGCCAAGCTTACTTAAAATTTTTTACGAGCCGAGCACAATCCTAAAAATAACCTTGTTTAGTAAACGAGCACGAGCTTCACTTATCGAGCTCGCGAGCCTGCAGGAGTCTATATTTATATATTTTTATCTAATATATTAATTAATATATAATAAACGAGCCGATCTCGAGCTTGAGATATTACCAACGAGCCGAGCTCGAGCTCTCATAAGTAAATCGAGCTCAAGCTCGGCTCGCTTCATTTGCACGCTACTCTTAAATCCTTTCCGCAAAAAGAACTGTAATATGTATAAACATATCCAAATTAGTTTGGCAACATGAACCTTATCATACAAATAAAATATATAGAACTAGATATTGAGTTCTTGTAAGTTTATATTGTTAATGGTTAAATGGAAAATAAAAAAAGCTATGAAGTTAAACAAGAAAAAATGTAAAGTTTATTAAGTGAAAAAATGTAAAGTTTGTTAAGTAAATGAAAAAAGCTATGAAGTAAAAAAATAAAAATGTAAAGCTTGTTTTGTAAATGGTTAAATGAGAAGAAAAAAAATAAATCAGGTCCATATTTAAATATGACAGTGGAAACTTAAAGTAAAAAAATAAGCTTTATGAGGCTTAAATAAGCCTTTTGAGGCCCACACAAACACAATACATGGGAAAACCAACAATTAGGAAAAAAGAGATGTCTGCGCGGGGATTCAAACTCGGAATTGTTGTGCTTTTACTAGAATACCACATCCATTGAGCCAGCCGGTTACTTTGTATCATTTTTTCCACAATAATTTTATATATAAAAAATACATATATTTTTTAAACATTCTGGGCCTCTAGATAGTTTGGGCCCTGTGCGGTGGCACCTCTCGCACAGGCCCAAAGCCGGCTCTGCATATATGTATATGTTTTATTATTGGTCCATCACTTCATACTATTGACTGACACACCTCATGATTCCTTTGAGTTTTTAAACTAAATAAATGTGTGTAATGTTTTTAAAACCGGACTGTACAACAGTACAAGAGTGGCTTGCGGTTTGGTTTGGTTTAACCGTGCTAAACCGGGAATAACCAATCAAACTAGACGGCGTTCTTGTTAAACCATGACGAAGGTTATATAGGTAACACATTGTGTTTCGTAAGAATCATTACGAAGGTGAAGAAACACCAAGTTAATCCAGGAGTTAACTTGTAGGATTAGTCTCATTCACAAAGGTTAATCTTCTTTCTTTCCTCGCCTAATGACGGCTCGATCTGAATCTGGTCCTGCAAAATGACATAACACCGTGAAGCTCGTTACAATAAGGAGAGGTGGGGGTCGGGTTCTCCTTGTAACCACCATCCAACAGTAAATGACGTACTCTTATTGGTTACATGTCATTGTCCTTATGTTCTAATTGTCTCCTGCACAATTGATCATCGTGGGAGCTGTCTGGTCAGGGTCCGACGTAAGCTGATTGGCTAGAACCCTTGCCACCTATAATATTCGTACTTTCATTAGTTGTCACTGTAGGCGATGCGCCATGGAGGTCCCACACACAGGGTTATTCTGTCAAGTCTAGGTTTGGTCCATTGCACGCACGGGTGATTCTTCGCACGGGATTTGGGACCATACCACTTCAGAAGGTTTCCTACTTTTAATCATACGCAATTTTTCTTTTATTTGTACACATATACGAGTGTTTCGGTACAAGGTTTAGTTTTCAAAGCTTATTTGTATCAAACTGTTTTTTTATGGTCTTATATACATGGTTGCAAAAGTCGCTAGGCGCTCAGTAGTCGGATTTGAGAGTACTCGGGAAGTACTCTGCATAGTCGGAGATTACTCGGAGAGTAATTGGCCTAGGCGAACAATACTCGGGCCTCGACAACCAACCTTGAGTGATTCGGTACAAGGTCTAGTTTTCAAAGCTTATTTGTATCAAGACATGTTTTTTTTATGGTCTTGTATATCTATATGTGTTTCATTGTATCTTTTGATGTAACACTTAATTTGTTTAGCTAACCGAAATAATGAGAAACAAAACCTTAATTTCATTCTTGTGTTAGTTATATCTTATATATTTTCGATATTATTAGTGATTGTATAGGCCCATAAAAGGGACAAATTCCGACTACACCATGTGTCACAGATAAACACAGTAAATAGAGGGGTACATATGCCCCTTTGGCCTTGGTACATTCATCATGGTGTTTGGTATGTTTTTTCTATTAAAATTTGGGAGATTTCTATATTAATGTTTGTATGTGTAAATTTATATTAAATGTTTTATTTTGTATCATATGTGTTAACAACATATCATAAAAACTTAAAAGGTCATGTTGTATTTGGTTAATGGGGTGAATCCGAAATCTTTTAGTATTTGAATTATTCACCCATTTCCTCTACTATATTAAACTTTGATAAAAAAAATTTTAATCTATGGTGTTATTTGTATTTGCATACATTTTTGTCCATGTATAATCCATGTTAATAAGGGAAAAATCCACTAAGGTATAGTGTGTCATCCCTATCATCCACAAAGCTTCATGTCATTATTTTCCTCTCCTCTCCATCCTCATCAAAGGGATGGTTTTCCCCTTCCATTTATATTATTAAATTAAGAAAGAGAGAGATGTGATATGTTTAGAGAAGAGTGGGAATTTCCCATGATTCCACCGATCACTGATGGCGGGTTGTTCCCGTTCACACCACCGACGACACATTGGACTTCTACACCTTCTTTTCGATCCCACACCTCATAGCCTAAAATATAATATTTTTTTATGAACAATGACATTGGTTACTAAGAACCATAATGTACAAAAATTACTCTTGTTATCTATATTATATTATAACCCATTTGAGATGGATATTTTAAGGGGGTCGGGGGCGCCCCGTGATGAACGTGAAACACCGCCGCAAGCAGTTGTTTCACGATGGTGTTGTTTGTGGCCCTGACGTATATCGTGTCGTGGAACTTGAGTTAAGAGTTATGATTGGGTGTGGGTTTATATGCGGTAGTGTGATGGGTGTTACAAGTATTTTTGTGAAGGTGTGATGGAATGAAGTGTCAAATTGTGATTATGTAGGATGGTGTGATGAATGTGATAGGCCCCATAGTGCCTTAGTATACATAAATGTCAAAGAGTTTTTTAAAATTAATGCATAAAGTACAATACTAAAATGAGAGTAAATTATTGTTTCATACACTTATTATCTTTAACACATAGTCTTAATTACACTTTAATTCTCTAAACTTTTGCTTATTTGTATAATAGTTAATATCTTTTTCCTTATTTTAAGTCAACTACCTCTACGATTTTTAAACAACCATAATTTTTCATACGTTGTTACTTTTTAAAAGAAAATTACATTGTAAAAACGAGATTTTCATCTCCATTTTCATTCATCAAATCAACCCCACCCCCACCCCCACCTCCATCAACAGTCATAGCCACGCCATTTCCATTGCCACCACGGTACCAGACCAACATCATGTCACACCCCAACCGATAGCGGAAACATCAAAGTGAGACGAACGAGATTGCTCAAAACATAATAACGTAGTAGAATGTGACAATAATTAAGACAAAAGTTCATTTCATTACTAACTTCAAGGATACAATCGTCTCGAACGGAAAGTACAACAATCTGCAATTTAGCATGACTAACATAAAGGAAATACATAAAGTAAAGTTTGGGTGTGTTTCTAGTTCGTCCTAAGTTGATTTCTTGAGCATCATCATGCATTTCCTGTAACATGTATTAAAGTATCTGTCAACACAAAAAGGGTCGATGATTATACAAGTTTGGTCTACATAACATATATTATGTCTCAAATCCAACATGACAATTCTTATACTAAGTTACATAGCATACTAGCATGCAAAATCTATATGTCAAACAAAGTGTCCACTAGTTATCATCACAATGAATAAGAGCGTAAAAATGATTACTTAACAATGACCCCAAAATGGGTGGTGTGCTACTCCTATAGCGCTATACATGTTAAGGTAGGCACGTGAAGTTAACGACAAACAGGTTGCATGAATGTATTCTAGCATGTATAAATATCAAGTATACCAAGTAGCATGTTTTTAGTGGATTGAGTGTTTGTATAAGATTATTGTGTGTGTGTTTTTGAATTTAATAGGTTATACATGTTACACCCAAAGGTGGTTTAAAACGAAAAAAGGGTCAAGTATACTCACAGTTTGCAAATGCTTTTCCACAAAGTGAGTCTTGAATGATTTGAAGGATGGAACACCAAGGTTACCCTAAGATGGATAAACAAGGTGTATGAGTTTATGAAGTGGATGATGGAATGGATTCAGAAATTTTAATACTGTAAATTTATACAAAAATCTATCTTGCTTGAACGCTCATTTGGACAACATAATAGTTGATGTTCTTCATGAGTTTTGTACTCATTGGAAGTCCAAAGTAAGGAGTTCAACTCTTAGATAGAATTCCACCTTAACACATGATAGTCAACCATGGATTGATTGCTATCATGGTTCGGTTTCGGATTGATTATTACATATATTTTTGTATGTATATAGTTATAATCTAAGTCTAAGTCATAGATTGTCGAGTGTGGTCATGCATTGGTTTGATGAATCCATTAACCCTTTTGTTCACCAGTGCACAAATCAACACATGGATGATTCATATGGTCATGAAACATAAGTATAAGAATGTAAATACAAGTATCTAAATCATCTAATTCACCTAAAAACCAAGTGACTTGACTAGACGAGTGCATTCCAAACATGGATAGTGTTTGGAAACTTGATGTAGTCTTGTTCGCTTTGTTACTTAATTGGAAGTTGTTTTTGTGACTTAGAAAGTGAACTAAACATCTATCATTTCTGTAATAATCATCAATCCAACGTATCCCAACAATGGTATTTGTGGTAACTTGAAGATGTTCAAGAAATGAAGTAGGTTGAACAATGTTTTGAAAAGTTAAACAAAAATAGAATTTTAAATACAACTTTTTGGGCCTTAAATTGGTGATGTTCCAACTTAGTTTACCATGATAAACTTGTGGAAACACTTCTAGAAGTTGTCCAGATACATTGAAAAAAGAAAACAAGAAGAAAAGATGAGAAAAAGTGTTCAAAACTCAATGTTTTGAATCTTGATACAATCTGTCAACACTTGAGATTTTGGAGTGATTTGAGAAACTGTAAAGTGTTTAGAAGGTGTGAAGAAAAGGTATCTATAAGTGTGTATTATGGTTTTAATGAAGTTAGTTGCGTGTTAAGTGGTTGAAAAGGGTGAATTCAGACTTAATTCACGTGTTGTCCACTATTCTAAAGTATATCCTCTTATTTGAACATGTAATTTACTTATTTTGTTGTTTTTTAAGGTTTCTATTACTCTATTTGTAAATATCACATTAAAAGTTTTTCTTTAAGTTCTAATAAGGAATTGATTCATTATATTAACTGATGGTAGCATGAATTTGATAAAACTAGAATGGCAAAAATATGTCTTCCCAATAGGTGGTAGCAGGAATTTAACAAAAGTGTGATGTTGGTTTGTTGATGGTGATAATGGTGTGCGGTAGCGATTGATGGTGGCGACGGTCTGATGTGGTGGTGATAGTGGCGATGATGATGGTGGTTGGTAGAGGAGTGGCGGCAGTGATTGTGGATAATGGTGATGGCGGCAATGGTAGCGGGTGGTGGGACTAAATAAACATAAGAGTTAATTGTTTTCGTTCCTGTGGTTTGTCAAAAATCACTATTTCAATCCATTAGTTTAAAAATTGCGATTTCAGTCCCTGTGGTTTCACTTTCGTAACCATTTCAGTCCTCCTCGCAACCATTTCATTCCCTGTACTTACAGAATAAATGGATTGAAGTGTTTACGAAAGTGAAATCACAGTGACTGAAATGGTTACGAAAGTGAAACCATAGGGACTGAAATCGCAATTTTAAACCAATTGACTGAAATTGTGATTTTTAACAAACTACGGGGAAAAAATAGTAATTAACTCTAAACATAATTTAAAGAAATTAACATAACCGTCTCCGTCAGCAAAAATAACTAGATCAGACCCTAATTTGAAGTATTAAAATCCAATAATCATGATAAGTTTTCTTTTGATATGTAAACTAAGGATTAGCAAATTTTTTATACGTGGCGATCAACTTTCGTTTCTTTGTTTTGTCTTCTGTGGCATACTTTCCATTCCTCCCCACGTGTAAAGCTTTCTTTCAAATAATATTTTATTTACTAAAATAATTTAATATTATTATATATATTATATATTATATATACTAATTATATTATATTACAAGTTCAAATCACTGTAGCAGTGTTACATTAAAAGGATTTTTAATTTTTAAATTCACTTTAATACTATAAATAATATACGCATTTAACCACTACTTTTATTTTCATCTTATAACGTTCGTTTGTTAGTTCTTTTTACAAAAACTAAATACACGTATAAAAACATCAATATCAGTATCAGTCATACTAGAACCATTACTCATTACTGGTACTTTTACTATTATTTCCAGTCGATGTAAAACACGTGTCGACCTACTTTTGTAGTTACCACGACTTTATTTTTTAAGTTTTCTCTTTCGGTTGCTATATCAAATTAAAAATTGGGCCGTCCCCGCTGCAAAGCGCGGGTATAACCCCCTAGTTACTTTAATAACTTACGTCCGCTTATACC
>CAMTDV010001235.1:0-15374 GCA_947069175.1 Scalesia atractyloides | reverse complement strand
ATATAACACTGTCAAACGATTATAAAACACTATGTGCAAAGTTAACAATATCAATTCAGTGTATAGCAAAGTTCTACTCATAATAAAACACTATTTATCAAGTTAATACTAACTATTTAGTGTTATAACACTATTGACTCGGTATATTACACTATGATTGTAATTAACAATATCTGGTAGAATAAAACACCATTATATACCACTATCAAACAATTATAAAACACTAACTGTGGGTTCGGGAAATTCGGTACCGGTTCTGAACGGATACCCGATACCATTTGCTCATCCTAGTGACTTGAAACACGAGTGAAGTTTGCTTTAGAACGTGTGACGTGCCTTCAGATAATAAACTTCCTTTTCCATCAAGAGCATTTGATATGTTTAATGCCATGGGAGAGAAAAGTGAGTAATATTTTTTACCTTTTTGTACCATTACAGGTTTGTGCCGGATTGTTGTTGGTTCAATTTGGTAATTGACTTTTTTTTATATTCAATCAAATAATTAGTGAAATTTATTTATTGTTACTTAAATAAAAAGAACATTACTGTATCGTAAATTTACTATATATCACATTAAATCATTTCTATAATAATATTTGTATTATTATTTATAGACGCATATTTTCTGATCTGAACCCATCGTGACCCGAATTCTGGCCTATTTTCAAAGCGACTCCATCTGACATGAACCCTTCTGAGCTGTCGCCCTGTTCAATCTGCCGCACCCTTTTTGTCAAGTTTAAGATATTCCACCCTGCAGTTGCTTATTCTTTCATGTTTACATCTAATACCTTACTGTTGACGACTTGGATATGTACATATCCATATATAGGACGTGAGCAAGTAGTTGTAATCATAGATGCTTATGCTTCATGCTGCAAGGTTGTAATCATATTTGGTTTCCAAGACAAACCTCCACTTAAATAGGTCTTTTTTAGTACAAAGGCTTCAAGATTACCTAGTTGGAGGTGCATGATTTATTAGTGTAATGCTTTCACGTATGACAAAAGTCTCAATAGTAAAATAGAGCTTAAATAATAACGATGACAAACTCATGATCTATACATAATAAAGAGATCCCATTTAATATTTTTTCCAACATGAGTAATACACAACTTCCTAACCTTGAGTATATGATGATCCAACATTCATATCCGGTGGAAAACAATGGTTGATGACCTCCACGTTCATATTATGTATTTGTGTTGTTTATTTTCATGTATATTACCAATTATAACCCTTTTCATGGTGATTTGTGTTAGTTCATGTTTATGATATACAACTTAGCATTTTTAAAGATTAATACGGTTCAACATAATGCATTGAATGTTACAAAAATCAGGACCTTTAATTAGTAAATTTACATCCTAATTTTGGAATAAGTTGATCATGTATAAGCATTTTTAGTCCTTAAAGTCGGTGTACCTGTAATGTTGTTTTGAATATTGATCAACAAAATAGTTTACGCAATGGTATGGGATTATGTATTTCTAAACTTTACAAACGTGTTATAGAAGCTGAGATTATATCTGAAGGAAACATAGGGACAAAAACGTATATTCCACGAATCAGTTTCACACCTTTGGATAAAAGAATTCCTATCAAGTTTTAACGAAGACAATTCCCCTTATCTGTATGTTTTGCAATGACTAGAAACAAAAGTCAAGGACAATCTCTATCAAGAATTGGATTGTATCTAGGGATGGTAATAGGTCGGGTTTGGTTCGGGTATTGGTAATCTCATACCTATACCCGGTTATAAAATCGCGTCACATACCCGACCCAATACCCTCGGGTATTTGTCGGGTAATTACCTGTCAGGTATCGGGTATACCATTAGTGTGTCAAAAGATATACGTTGGGATTTCTAACTACATTTTTTACTATTATAATTATTATATTATTTTATTTATTCAACAACTATTATTATAAATTAAAAATACACATTACATATATATAAGTTTTATCATAAACTAATAATAACTTTATAATACTTATACACTTACATGTATATGCTTCACAACATACAAAATATAAATACTATTATCAAATGCATGTACTAAAAGAAAATTTATTTTTTCACTGAACATACTAAAATATATCATTAATAGTTCGGGTAAAAGGTATGTGGTTTCGGGTCTGGTATCACCTAATTCCATACCCGATCCATACCCGCGAAAATTTTTAAAACTAATCTCATACCCGGCCTAATACCCGTCGGGTATCGGGTATACCCGTCCCATTTGTGTCGGGCTTCAGGTATATCCATCGGGCTCTGGTATTTTTGCCATCCCTAACTCTATCTGAAATATCAAGTTTTCTCACATAGTCAACTTAATGTTGCATTATCAAGAGTAAAAAACAGAGACGGTTTGAAGTTGCTTATACAAGATAAAGATGTGAATATAACAAATAAAACAACTATTGTGGTCTACATGGAAGCTTTTTCCAGGATTTGAGTAATTTTGTTTTTTTTTTTTTGTTTTTTCAATGTATGTGTCTTTACATAGTATTAAATTTGAACATAAATAATAGGTTTTCGGTTGAAGCCGCGTTTATCGCGGGCATTAGCCTAGTATTAAAATATAGCAAGTTAGCAGTAACATAATGTTTAAGTGTAACAATACTACAGACATAAAGCAATAGTATGCAATAGTATGACGGTCGAATACAGATCGAACTATGCTAGATCAAAATTCAAATAATCATCAATAACTACAACAACATATGATACACGCATTAATACGAATCAAATTGATGATTAGATTAGGTTATTAAAACCTAAAGCGGAAAAATAAGTAAAATTTACCAATTCAAACCCCCAATCTCTGATACATCCTCATTGAGAGACTAACAAACACCGGTGTTGCTGCTTCCGGAGTCATCACAACAACATTGAGTTTACGATAGATCACCAAAATACAAAGCAGGGAGCTGCTGAGATCACCAAAATTATGGCCATAGTTGTAGCGGTTCTGAAAACCCTAAACCACCAGAGTCACTCGATAACTTTAGAGCACCAGATTTTTTTCAAATGTTATTGCATGAGATCGATCTACAGACAACACAACAGATCGGGCCTAGAAAACATAACCCCGTCATACCGCCGCTAGATTACAACCACTGTGACTCCCTAAACTCCTTCGGACCTGTTCTTACCTGCGAGCACTGCAAACACATAATAGGTGTGTGCGGATCACATCATTCTTGTGGATTACCCAATTTGGTTTATTGATTTTGACTGACGATCGTGGTATTAGATCATACATTTTCACCTATGGTTTTGAGAGATTTTGTAATGTAACATGCAAGAGCTGCTTGACGTTTGCCCGAGTAAGAGAAGCAATGGCTGAGATCTAAGAACTGTTCTAAGGAGCGACGGTAAATGTTATTATATAGAATGCATAATATTACATGCATACAATATATGATTATTGGTTATAATATGTTGCATATATTCAATGTATGATACAATATATATGCAATATGTACTGCATAGAGTAAGGTTAGTCTATAAAGTCCATTATGTCTAAGAAGGCTAAGAAGCCATGTGTACCATTGGATTAAAATGTTGGGTTGATGAGATTAGAGTTATGACAATTTTGTAATATGTGTTTTTTTAATAATTGATTTATATTGCATAAGCGTACAATGTAATTTCGGTTAGTTTTACATTTATAAACCCACATACAAGCTCCCCTTATACGCCTCGCTTACGGTTGAGTGAAAGTGCACTATTTTTAACGTTATTTTACTAATTTCGTGAAAATAACATTAACAAACGAGGGGCGGTTAATCATGCATCATGTGGTGGCGTTGATAGCCGAAAGACAAGGGGGTACATGCACTAATCAGCTTGTGTCCCAATTGTTGAGTGTTATGTGCCTTATGTCCAAGGCTTGATGCAAAACTACTATTGAGCCGGGGGTCTAACCGAAAGCAACCTCTCTATCCCTATGGTGTAGAGGTAAGCCTGTCTACATCTTACCCTACCTTAGGTTTGCTATTGATGAGATTTACTGAGTTTGATTATAATGATACAAGCCCCCCCTATCATTTTTAAAACATCTGTAACTTTTTTATGCATAATAGTCTAGTAGGTAGATTGTGTTTTGTGTATGTTTTTCAAGTAGATGGTCTTTATTGTATGTTTAGCAAGTAATTGATGTTTTGTATCGATGATATAAATTATTGTTATACTCATGTTCCTAAAAATTGAGAATTCTTACATGTTATTATTTATAACTTTTTAAAAAAATTGATCTTTGTAATCAAACCCTAACCATGCTACATATATATTTGTAATATATGATTTACTATATATGAGTAACATAGAGTTTTATATTTTTCTTCATAAAAAGAGCTTTATTATGATCCATACGTATACATATATAATACAAATATGGATGTGTTATCGACTGAAACTAATGTGGGGTTTATATACTAAGTGGGTTTCTCACCTATCAGACTAGTGTTTTGAGTTGAGTTCTCTTGTTTAGTATGTAACATTGGTATCAGAGCCAAACTCGGAGTGGTGGCCTGGAAAAAGCCAATCGTGACCAACAAGGGCGTTGGCCTTTAATGAGGGTTGATTGTTATGGACTGAAACCATTGCAAAATATAGGATTTGTTTCATATCAATTGTATGGACAACAAATGTTAAGTTATATACCAAGTAAGCTCTTTCACCCACCATACTAGTCTTTTGAGTCAAGTTCTCTTATTTAATATGTAACAAAATGTGAGTAACTCTATTTGGTATACATTGTAATAATAACTAGATGGAAGCACCCCCGCGTTGCGGCGGAGGTACAACCGTACCAACAACATTAATAACACACCATTGTTAACAACAAGCAACACTGAAAAACCAGAGGTAAAAATGTTAGACCACACACGTCCGTAACAACGTGTAGAAAATGACGCATTAATAAAAGTTGTTACACCATAATCATGCACGTACCTTAAATATAAGAGAAGTTACAACCATTTTAAGAAAGTTAGAAACATTTGTAGTACAGATATGATTATATACTAAGCCCCTGCGGTGGGGAACATAAAACCGTGCCAAGTTGCACCAATGTTATACTACCGTTAGTGACCACCAACAGCGGAAAAACTCGTAAAACAAAATAAATAAAAATGGAAAAAGTAACATTGGGTGAAAGTAGACGTAAAATCATTGAACAACAAACACCCATTGCGGCGTGTTAATACGAAGAAATTAGACCGAAACGTAAAACATAGAAAAAATAACTAAGTCGATATAGGACATGTGAGTTGCGACGAATCTATCATATGAGAAAAATAGACGTAAAGACATTGAACAATACGCACCTTACGTCGTGTATGGACACAAATAAAATTTTAAAAAATTAATTAATATGTATTACAAAAATAAATACATGATTTAAATAAGTAATAAAACTCAAACAAAGAAATCATAAAATAAATAATAATAAAAATAAAGATAATAATAAAATACAATGTCCTATGGACCTACAATCAAACTTTTTTTAAAAACTCATAAAACATAAGGTAAAATACATATAAGCTCACAAGACTTTTTTAAAAAAAACTCATAAAACATAAGGTACAATACATATAAGCTCACAAGACGTAAAGATACTGAACCACATACCCACCTTACGTTGTGTATGGACACAAATAAAATTTAAAAATATTAATTAATATGTATTACAAAAATAAATATATGATTTAAATAAGTAATAAAACTTAAACAAAGAAATCATAAAATAAATAATAATAAAAATAAAGATAATAATAAAATATAATATCATATGGACATACAATCAAACTTTTTTGAAAAACTCATAAAACATAAGATACGATACATATAAACTCACGAAACTTACTAATTAATAGGATAAAAATATGCAATCGTCGACTCGCATTGCCTTAAGTGTCTATAATGAAAGATACATGGTCTTAGGGAATATACTATTAATGTATTATGTACATCATAGTAGTTAAGGAATTCTGTTATTAATGTAAAACGTATATTTAGTTTTATGTACAATTAATTAATAATGTTATAAAGAATATTATTCTATTTTTAAATAAACAAAATATAACAAGACATGGAATGCATGATTAATTTAAAATTCTATGTATTCAACGCGCCAAGTAGTTTCTTGGGATTAAGAAACATGCATGATTTGTTTTTCTTTTCTCTAACAACTTTAAATGGTCAAATTGATATTTAATTGGTCATAATTATTGATACCATTCTCTTTTATATTTGGTTGATTGGGTCCCTGATAGTTATGGTCCTTTGCCAGCCAAAATCACGGTGTAAGGCAATGTGATATTGTTACAAAAATTTAAATAGATCCCTCTCAGTATGTAAAAAACCGTTTAAATTAATGTTATATCAGTGAACCTTTTCTTTTTGGAACCGCGACTATTTTATTCGTCAATCATAAAATAGAACAAAGAGGCTAGCACGACACTGGAAATCCCAAACAAAGAAAAAAACATTACATAATTATGTCTCCAACATTAAAATCTCTCCACCGCTCCCAATCCAGATCTCCAAAAGGTGACCTATTCTTAACCCACTAAAATGACTCTTCTTTGATTCAATCCACCATGGCCTCCACTTGACTTTGTTTCCTTTAAAAAATACATTCGTTTCTCGATTTTCATAAAATCCATAGGGTGGTGAAAGAGATAACAATGATGATTTTTTCCACTTAGTTGACCATTTCAAACTATAAATCCAATCTAGCAACTCCCTCCCGGAACCAAAAAGCCCATTAGTTGGCAGTTTAAGCCATACCCATATGCACCACCACCTGCAGCCGATGTCACACATGAAATGGTCAAATGCTCCACTGACTCAACTCCAAAACCACACAATACACATTTATTATCCTCCAAAAAACACCCATGTGTTCCAGGTTACCTTTAACCGCAATGCCGTCATTTAGAATTCTCCATACAAAAAAGCATACCTTTTTGAGCGCCCAAGCAAGCCATTCGAAGCGACCCACCTTCACCTCCACACCAATTTTTCCGAGACGACTTCTCTAAATGCGACCACCGAAAACATAGATTCGCTCCCCTGTTCTTCATTAATAGCGAACTTTTCTGGATTATATACTCCAGATTTGACAATATCATTCCTAACCAATACTATATCCTTCTAGATACTCGTTAAGCCCTTCTTTATCGGAACCCCGCCAACATTCCAACCACTCCTATTAATAGCCTTAAGCCCTTCTTTATCGGAACCCCGCCAACATTCCAACCACTCCCATTAATAGCCTTGATCACCTGGACCCAAAGATGCAAATGTTGTTGTTCAAATTTCCACCGCCATTTCATAATAAGGGCCCAACTGAGGCTTCTAGTTTCGCCAAAACCAAGACCACCCAAATGTTTAGGCGCCACAACCTTTTCCTAACCCACCCACCGAATCTTACTCCTTGACCCCATCTTACCCCACACAAAATCCCTTCGAATTCCTTCCAAAGTTTTGATTATCTTTTTCGGGGCTTTAAACAAAGACAAATAATATGACGGCGTACTTCTAAGAACCGACTTTGCAAGAGTTAATCTTCCACCCATGGAAAGCATCTTCGCCTTCCATCTTGATAGTTTTTTCGTAACTTTATCAACAATGGGTCTCCACGCTCTGACGCGTTTCATATTTTCACCAATCGATAGACCAAGGAATTTAAAAGGAAGAGACCCGGCTAAACAATTAAACTTATTCGCCATCCTCTCTACCAACTCACATTCAGGAGCGCCACCCCGTCAAAAAGCCCATTAGAAGTCGCCCTCTTCATGAACCCCTCCAAAACCTCTAAGCCCAAGATGAAAAGAAAAGGAGAAAAAGGATATCCTTGCCTAAGACCCTTTTGAAGATGAAATTCCTTAGTCGGAGACCCATTAACTAATATGGACCCCATACAAGAAGATAAACACGCTCTAATCAACCTACGCCATCTTTTAGGGAACCCCATAAGCTTCAAATTATTAAACAAATATTCCAGTTTACTGAATCATATGCTTTCTCGAAATCTACTATGAAAACATCAATTTCACCCCTTGTCTTTTAGTCCACGAGATCACTTAACTCACCGTTAAAGGCCCATCAAAAATGTTTCTTTATTCAACAAAAGCCGATTGAGTTTGTGAGGAGACCGTCAACCATCACCCCTTTTAATCTATTAACAAGCGCTTTAGAAATGACTTTATACACCATTCCGATGAGAGAAATACGTCTAAACTTTGCCAAAGATATGAGGTCATTAATTTTCAGAATAAGAGTAAAGAACTAAGAGTTACACCCAAAACTAATTCTACCTGATTCATAAACTTGAAACATCAATGCCAAGAACTTCAAGCAATTCCCAAAAGCACCTCACAAAAAGAAACGTGAAGCCATCCGGACCCGGCACCTTGTCTCCCCCAAACTCCCAAATAACGTTCTTGATATCCTCCATCAAAAACCACGTTGTAAGTACCCTTGATTGAGTTAACGAAATAGTACGAAAATCGTTGACCCTCAAGAACGGCCTCTTCTTCATAGGTTCACTAAATGTCTTTTTAAAAGCCTTCATAATTGCTTTCTTCATATCCATCGGTTCACTATAGACAATCCCATCAATATTAATTTCATTCATCCATTTACCGCCTTCTGGAAATTAATATATTTATGAAAAAACTTCGAATTTTCGTCTCCGTTCTTTACCCAATTTAATCTCGCTTTTTGTTTGAGATCCTTACATTCTTTTTTTTTTCCAGCCTCCTAAGTGCCATGCTCAAATTCAACCTTCTATTATTCTCATCTAAATCAAGTCTTTTTGTTTCAGCTAAAGATTCAAGACCATTCAGCTCCCTAATAATCTCCAAACGCTTTCTATCCTCCTCACCTTTCCATTTAGCAAGCCACCCTTTCAACACCATTTTTAAACGTATATATATGTCTACTAAAGCCTTGTCACCCTGCTCCATACACATTTTCTCCAAAAAAGGCCTCTTGATGGTTTCCACAAACCCCTCTTTCGTTACCCACGAATTAAAGTACTTAATAGGAATCGGCCCAAAATCCACATCATCACACAACAATACCAATGGGCTATGATCAGATAGTTCCTTATAAAGAACCTTAAAAGTTGCTTCCGACCAAGTTTCCATGAAGCAATCGCACACAAGGATGCGATCCAGTTACTTAATTTACTACCATCATCGAAAGTACGAGTAAACCTCCTCCCCACCTGATTATATCAGTGAACCTAACTATGAATAGTTGAATACTACCAAATCGCATGTGGCTTAGTGCCTGTATCTAGGTGTGTATGGAAGATATGTTTTGTGTTCATGGAAGATATGTTTCACCCCATTAGGTTGAGATTTCAAATTTCAGTGGACACATATGTAGATGTAGAAGTAGGATCAGATGGTGGTGCTAATCTAGCCGGGAAAAACTAAAAAAAGAAAAGAAAAAAAGAAGAAGAGTTTCTTAATCAATTAATGTGAGATTGATTTAAGAATATTACTATAAAGGGTATTGTTGCTTACCGATTTGGGGAGCGTTTGATGTTATCTCGAACTGTCTTGAATTTTAATATCTTGGACCAAACTCAAAAAGAATTGCCTGTCAATTTTAACATCTAACACTTGACAGGTTTTGCAATAATCTTTAAGACATCAAGCAGGTTTTGATAATTTGCTTACCTTTCATGGTTTTAAGAAACTATAGATTTTTCTTTTCGTAGACTAGTTGGATTAAAGAAAAAAAAGAAATCATATGAATTTTGCCTCAAATTTGAGTTTTCTTATTAGAACCGTTGTATGTGTTGGTCTAATCTTGAAAATCACGAATACAAGGAGTTGTTATGAGTGTTTTGAGTCGGTTTAGAGTTTAAACGTGTTATTAACTGTTTAGTTTTTAGATTAAGGGGGTGTTTGGGATTGAGTTTGGAAATGGATATTAACTTATTGGAGCCATAAGTTAATAAGTCATTTGGAAAAACCCAAAATCATTGCTTTTGGAAATAACTTATTTCCTTATTGACTTTTTCGAAAAGCTAATAAGTCAATAAGTCATTTCCAAACCCCATCTAAGGATAAGAATAGGTTTATGTATTTATTTTTTTAATGGGTATGAAACTTTGAATGCTAGTACATTTAGGATTAGGTCTTTATAATTAGGGTTATGTAACTGTTTTATTTATGTGGTGATTTCTGGTGTGGTTTATAATAAAAGTCATTCCATTGTTTGGTCAACGTTGGTTTGGGCCATCAATCGGTATCAGAGTGGTTGTGAGAGTTGTTCTTCGAGTAAGGGGAACAACCCTCTATCAAATGATGGGCTGCAACAATGCTAAAAGGGATTCAATGAGGTTGGCAATTAGAGGTGATAATAGAGGGAGTCAACAATTGATGACGCGATTAGTTTTGCAATTAAGCTAAGTCATTGTAGAAAAAAACTGTGTGGAATTGGTTATTCAATCGTGGGCTGTAATCCAAAAAGAGACCAGCAAGTTGCTTGTTTGCGATTTTTTGTAGCCGCCGGAAAGAAAAACTAATTAACAGAAGCAAATTCTTCTATTATAGGGCAACAAGGAAGAAAAGAGGAAAAAAGCATCGATCAAAGATTAAGAAACCAAAAGCCTTGGTGCGATTGAGTGCTCAGCGGCAACCACTGGTCTTCGACAGAGAGGGGTTTTTGAGTTGCGTTGATGGTTAAATAGTCCCAAAAGGGAAATGGTAGTAGGCTGTCAAAACGGAACAGAAACATCATGCGTTTGAGTGTAGTTTCGTGTCCAATTTATGGCGTATGGAAAAATAACAAGTCGAGATGTTTGGCAGATGCTTGGGAAGCGGGAGGTTCAAGCAAAGTTTGATCCTGTTCTTTAATCTGTCTGAGACTCTTTGTCGCAAACGAAAAAAATAATCGAATGGGGGGCTACAATTCTTTTGGCAGATATACCAATGGTTTAGAGCAGAAGAAATGGAACAACAAGGCTGAGGTATTCGTCTAGCAACTCGAACACAATACAAAAAGTGATTATTGTCTTGGTGGTGGTTCAAACTACACCCTATATCGTTTGGTCACTCAAACTCTTCTCAGAAACAGCATATCTTTGTTTGAAGGAACAGAGAGTAAAGCGCCCAGATGTGGAACAGATTATCAAAAAACTTGAGAGCGCCTTGGAACTTCACCATACTTTGTAAGAGCATCAATCCTTTGACTTCTTTTTCTAGCTTTCCAAATAATAAGCTGGGTATAATTTTATTATAATTTATTTTTTTTCCTATTAAAGGTACATCCTACAGCTGTAAACAAAGGTGTATCATCTAGTCTATTCCAGGTAATTAATTCTTATCAAGCTTGAATTGATATATAAATTATAGCTGTTGGTAATCAAGAGGAAACCTAAATATATAATTTGATGAACAATATGAAAGGATGATGGAAACGTGTAGAAATTTGATAAAATAAATTGCTTGAATAGATACCAATCATTCATGCATCGACACCCCTATGTATACATATCAAATGGTCTCCTCCTAATAGACTGTTGCCTCAGGAAGCATTGCATCTGTTTAAACTAATCGACAAATCCATTGATCAAAGGTCATGACCTTGACTTTTGACTTTGGACACAATTATAAACTGACACCCAACTTTACATATTTACATACTATACTTAAAGATACTTTCTAAAATAAAACAAGGACCCCTAATTTTTAGTTTACACTTTCATTCTCCCCCTTAAACTAAATATAGTTTAGAGAAGGTATTCAACTTGCTTGACTTGCAGTAAGATTGGTTCTTCATAGATGAGATTGGCTTGGTTCTTCATAGATGAGATTGGCTTGTTGCTGCTAGTCTTCCTCCTTTTCCTCCCATTTCGTGCATTCTTGTGCAATAGGACCGAGTTTTGCCACAATCATAACATCATCTGAACTTGCTCTTGTCTTGGTTTCCTGAACCCATATCTTTTCCAAGTCCTCTTCTTCCTTTGAAAGATCCTTTTCCCCGACTTTTACCATGGTTTTGGTCAGCACAACCCTTTCCTTGATGCCAAAATTCATAATGATTATTTGCACTTGCCATCAGGAGTCTTCCAATCCTTGATTATTATCTTCCAGTTTGTCTTGAGTATTGGGACGTTCTTCGAAAGCTATTATTTGCACTTCTTCAAATGCATTTGTCTATTTTTTAATATTGCTCGATATTTGCCACGGTGGGTAGAAACTACTTTGGAACGGAGATAAGTAATTTCTTTACAATTTTGTATCTTTATGGTGGTACCAATACTCTAAGTTGGATTTTATACCACCCAACTTGCTTGTGAAACTTCACATTCTTTCGTACCAATACTTTAAGTTGGATTTTATACCACCCAACTCGCTTGTGAAACTTCACATTCTTTCGTTCTCATCCATCATTAAGGCTTCTAATTCACTCCACAGAGTTTGTAGAAGTACTTTCCGAGGATTTCCTTGCTTGCTAGGTCAAGTACATTCACGTTTGAAATGACTTTTTTCACCACAGTTCAAGCAAGTAACATCTTTATCAAAGCCATACTTTGTGTCTTTCTTGCTTTCCAACCTTGTTCTTCCAGTTCTACTCATGTAGTCTTTCGCTTTTCTAACCGCACTTGCAAATGCCCATTTAATGTCCATCAACTCCATTTCCTCCCTGTCTATTTGTTGATAGTCCTCATTAGTCAAATTAATGTTTCCAATTTGACCGGCGATTAATTCACAATATGCACTAACCATAGTGTTCAGAAGTTCCATGTGTTCCCGAGCAACTTCTACACTGACCTTGGGAAGATGTGAAGTATCAAGTCTGATGGCATTAGGATTTGAAGATTGAAAGTTGTTACCATAGAAAGCTTATTGAGAAGCTTGTTGAGCAACTTCGCATTCTTTCATTCTCACCCATCATTAAGGCTTCTAATTCACTCCACAAAGTTTGTAGAAGTACTTTCCGAGCCATATCTGCTCCAAGATATCAAACTTTGATTGCATCTCATACTTCTTTTGCTTTTTCGTATGCGCAACTTGCATAAAAATCTTCCAACAACATTTGGAAGATCATTGCTTTCGTTGTACGCGTCGTTTATCCCTTCTGTTGAAACAACTGTTTCCCAGTGAGTATATGACATCAAGATTGTTTCCACCATAACTGCCCATTTGGTGTAATTTGACTCTTTCAATTTTGGCATAGAAGAGACACGTTCCCTTGCTCGTGGATTGATGTTGATGCACTTCCTTCTTTGTCTGCCATGCCCCCTTTATGTCCTGCCTATCTTGCTTGTGATCGGATGACCCGTCCCTAAATCAAATACAACAAAATTTCTTACTTAGTACGTGCTTTAGGCCAACTTGCTTACCAGATTCTTACGTGCTAGTTTGGTGGAATGGCTTCTGACCGACTTGTTGATCAGATTCTTCTTGCTGATGCGAATTGAATCAAAAATTATTTAATCAACATGCTAATTGGACTTTAGATCTGATCAATCCGTTGTACTTGCTTTGACCGAGAACAATCTTTTCTTGCTAAATCGAATCACCATGTTTTGAACTTGCTACTTGTTGTTTGAACCAAAGATGGTTCGGGACATGCTATGAATCACGAGGCCATGAACTTGCTGAGAACTACAAGGGTCCGTATTCCTTTTGGTTTCTTTCTCCTTTTTATGATGGAATCTAGGAATTTTATGATTCTTTATTTTGGAACAAATGTCATTAATCAATCAAGAAATTAAAACAAAAACTTTGTTGGTTCAGGCCCTGGTTACACATACTTGGAACAAAGTATCTGATGTTTATTTCTTGAGATAAAAACAAAGGATTAAAAGGGTGAATTAAAATCATAAATACTAAACCTATTTATAAAGCAAACAAATAAATAAAACACATGCTAAATAAATCACGTTCTCATTCGTTTTAGCAACAGACTTTAACGTGCACATCTATATTTTTCCGACTTACTCGTTCAACTCTTGACTAAATCTTCATTAACTATCAATCTCTAAAACCCGTTTGACTCATTAACCGGCTGACCTGATTTGCATCCGACCCGCTGACCCGTGAACAAACTGTCGGTTTCATTCAAAACTAATAAAATATTTACGTGTGGAATAAAAAAGAAAAATCAAAGTTTTAACTTTGGTTGTCTTAAATTCTTAAAACAAATCTGACCTTTATGTTGACCAACAAACTTCCAACCGATTTTCCTGATTTTGATTCCAAAACTTTGTACTTTGTTTTGAAATCCCTGCTTCTTGTTTGCTTGTTTCTTTCTTTCTTTCGATTGTCAATAGCAACGAAAAACGAATTTCCGAGTTCTGGTGTGCACTACCAATTTCTCTCTTGAGCGAGTTGCTTTCTGATTTTCACTTATGATTCTGATTTTCTCTAGATTCTTATTCATCTACTTCATATTCTGAAAATGGGTTGGTTCAAAACATAGAAACACACCCTTGATCTTGCTCACTGGTTTAATATAGACTGGTTCTTTTCAATTGCTTCTAGTTTCAATCGTCTCTTGCGTTTGGATTGAACAGCTTGAATTGATGAAAGAACAAATCTGTTGCTTCCTTCTTATCTCCCAAGATCGATTAATGTGGTTCTCTGATACCATTGTTGGTAATCAAGAGGCAATTTAAACAGATAATTGGACAAAGAATATGAAAGGATGATTGAAACTTGCAGAGATTTGATAAAATAACTTGCTTGGATACATACTAATCATTCATACATCGACACCCCTATTTACATATTAAATCGTTGCCTCCTAATCGACGTGTTGCTTTAGGAAACATTACATCTGTTTAAACCTAATCGACACATCCATTGATCAAAGTCTTATGATAGTGACTTTTGACTTCAGACGCAATTACAAACTGACCCCTAACTTTAAATATTTACATACTTCACTTAAACATACTTTCTAAGATGACACAAGGACCCCTAATATTTAGTTTAGAGTGTCAATAGCTACCCACGGTTTGCTTACTGCATGGCATATATCTAACCAAAATTTATATATATATATATATATATTATATATATATATTTATATATATATATATATATTATATATATATCTGTAAATCAATTTTACCTGTTATAATTATTTAATAGAGTAGTTATAAAAAGAGAAACGAGATATCAGCTATTTTTGTTAGTGTCTTGTGTTTTCTAGCATATCAGGTGTTATGTTCTTTGCCATATCATGCAAGAACCCCTATAGTATGTGTGTGTATACAGGAGGAATAACGTGAGAACCACAGTCATTTTGAAAACCGAGGGAACGTACAATCAACCAGACAATTCATTTTAGTTTTTTTTTTTGTTTTCTTTTATTATATGTTGAT
>CAMTDV010001212.1:0-28904 GCA_947069175.1 Scalesia atractyloides | reverse complement strand
CCAAATGGTTTGTGATTGTTTACATATATGTTTCTCACATGTGTTTAAAAATGCACAAATTTTTTTTTAAATTAATAAAACAAGAAATTATTTTTAAAATGTTTTACCCAAGGGTTTAAACTCCCCAAAACTTTTGTTGACCCAAAATCCCCCCTTTTTAACACATTTTCGGGTGATCCACTGAGACGGGAAAACACTTAGGAGGGCCTAAAAAGAAAAAACAATTTTTTTGCTTTGGAATAAATATATAGTTTCATTTTTCCTTTGTAATTGTATGAATTTTTTTTTTGGATTTTTAAATTTTTAAAAATTTTTGAATTTAAAAAATTTAAAAAACAAAAAAAGTAAATATAAAGGGGAAAGTTTTTTGGAAAACCCCCAATTATCCCCGATTTTAAATTCCGCTGGGGGTGGGGGTGTGACATTTGAATCCCAAGAGGGTTTCCTCATTAAAGTGCTCATGTCCTCAAGATAAAATGCTATATCGACCAATTAAACAAACTTGGTTATCCTCTCCAAGATGAGATGGCTGTTGACTTCATTCTAACTCTCTTTCCAGTCACTATGATCAATTTATTATGAACTTTAACATGAATGACTGGGTAAAGACAGTGCCGGAGCTACAGGGATGCTCAAAACGGCAGAAATGAACATTTCCAACAAAACAAACCAAGTGTTAATGGTTTGATCTGGTGGTGTTAGGAAGCCCAGAACAAAGAAAAGTCACAACAGCAAAAACAAAGGAAATGCTCCTGTTGCTGCCAGACCTGCCACCAACAAGAGCAAACAAGCTGTGAAAGCCCCTCATTCAGAGAGCGGCAGTGCTATGAGTGTAACAAGATGGGGCACTGGAAACGTAACTGCCCCGAGTATCTTGCTAAGCTCAAAGCAAAGAAGACCAATGGAGAAGGCACTTCTTCAGGCATTCTAATATATGTTATCGAGCTTTTCACTGTTTCTAGCAACACATGGGTATTTGATACCGGATGTGGTTATCACATCATTAGTGTCTTGCAGGAGCCTAAAAAGTGGAAGAAACTGAAACCAGGGAACATGGAGCTCATTGTTGGTGATGGAAGAAAGTCCCAGTTCTAGCAACTGGCAGATTTAATTTACATGTCCTTCTGGTCTTGTTGTTGTTTTGAACAATTGTCTTTTTGCACCTGGTTTGGCCAGGAACATCATTTCAGTCTCGTTGTTGTTTGAACAAGGATTTAGATATGCTTTTAATAATGTTGCTATTTCTGCTTATCTAAATGGTACTTACTATTTTGAGGCTAAACCTCGAAACGGTATTTATGAAACTGATCTTCAACCTAGCAATAACATATATCACCTTTCTAAACGTCAGAAAAATGGTACAGGTGATTCATTCCTATGGCATTGTAGACTTGGCCACATAAGCAAGGCACATATAAAATGGCTCCAATATGAGGGGATTCTTGAATCCACCGGAGCGGACACATTTGATGATTGCGAATCATGCTTAGCTGGCAAACTCACCAAGGATCCCTTCACCCATGTTGGTGAACGAGCTAGTGATCTATTAGGACTCATACACTCAGATGTATGTGGTCCTTTTAGAACAATGACTATGAATCACGAAAGATACTTCGTTACATTCATCGACGATTATAGTCGATATGCTTATGTTTATCTTATGAAGCATAAGCATGAAACCTTTGAAAAGTTCAAAGAGTTTCAAAACGAAGTTGAAAACCAACTTAATAGAAAGATTAAAATGCTTCGCTCAGATCGAGGCGGTGAATACCTCAGCTTAGAATTTCTCGATCATCTACAGGAACGTGGAATAGTTTGGCAACCCACTCCACCTGGCACGCCCCAACTTAATGGCGTGTGTGAAAGGAGAAATCGAACCCTACTGAATATGGTTCGATCGATGATGTGTAGAACAAATTTGCCTCACTCCTTTTGGGGTTTGGCTCTTATGACTGCTGCACGACTCGTAAATCTAGCGCCGACCAAAAAGGTGAACAAGACTCCATATGAGATATGGTATGGTCGTAAGCCAAACTTGAGTTACCTTAGAATATGGGGGTGTGATGCGTACATCACAAGTGATTTCTGATGACAAGCTCGACCCTCGAGGCAAAAAGGTTGTTTTCGTCGGTACTATAACCAAAGCGGTTATTACTTCTACCATCCTGATGCAAATACGATTTCCATCAAAAGGAAGGCTAAAAGATTCCTTGAAGATGAGCTTCTTATATGAGGAACTGGAAGTAACCTAGTGGATCTTGAAGAATTTCAAAAGGGCCACAAACGACCGTTGAGGAGGTCGGAACGTCTGAACCACAACAAATTGTTGACACTGATTAGACTTGAACACAAGCCTTCGCAGGAGCATCAGGACTCGTAAAGAACCCGATAGATACCTTTGGCATATTGAGGGTTCTGAAGTCATGACAATAGCCGAGTCTGATGACGAGCCTACTAGTTACAAATCTGCTTTTTTAATTCAGATTCTGTGAAATGGCTAGAGGCCATGGAAGCCGAGATGCAATCCATGCGTGACAATCAAGTCTGGGACTTGGTTGAGCTACCCCCCGAATCTCGGGCAGTAGGGAGTAAATGGGTTTTCAAAAGAAAAACCGACATGCATGGAAATATACAAACCTATAAGGCATGGCTAGTAGCGAAAGGTTTCACTCAAACTCAAGGTGTTGACTATGATGAAACTTTCTCGCCCGTTTCTATGATCAAATCGATCAGGATATTACTTGCCATAGCTGCGTACTATGATTACGAAATCTAGCGAATGGATGTTAAAACCTCCTTTCTTAATGGACATCTTTCTGAAGATGTTTATATGGTTCAACCCGACGGTTTTATCGATCCAAAATATCCCAATAGGGTATGTAAGCTAAACAAGTCCATTTATGGACTCAAACAAGCATCTCGGAGCTGGAATCTTTGTTTTGACCAGAAAGTCAAAGAGTTTGGTTTTGTCAAGAACGAAGATGAACCTTGTGTTTACAGAAAGGCTAGTGGGAGTGCTATATCATTTCTCATGTTGTATGTAGATGATATATTGATCATTGGAAGACAACATCCCCATGCTTAAGGAAGTTAAACATTGGTTGGGATCTTGTTTCGCAATGAAGGATCTTGGAGAAGCCGCTTACATTCTGGGAATCAAGATCTATAGGAATAGATCTAAGCGACTTCTTGGGCTAACCCAGAGCACATACATAGATCAAGTGATAAGACGCTTTAAGATGAAAACTCCAAGAAAGGAGGTGTTCCAATAAATAAAGGAACCGTCTTGAACAAATCACAACCTCCCTCTAAGGACCGCGAGATAAATCAAATGGAAGCAGTTCCATATGCTTCCGCGATTGGTTCTATCATGTATGCTATGGTATGTACTCGACCAGACGTCTCGTATGCTTTGAGCATGACGAGCGTTACCAGCAGAGCCCTGGGATTGCCCATTGGACTACAGTTAAGAACATCCTTAAGTACTTGAGAAGGACAAAAGATATGTTCTTGATATCTGGAGGAGTCAATGAGGAGCTCACTGTAAAATGCTACACTGATGCTAGTTTTCAAACTGACCGAGATACCTCTTGCTCACAAACGGGTTTCATGTTCACTCTCAACGGAGGAGCAGTATCATGGAAAAGCTCCAAGCAGAGTGTTGTGGCTGATTCTACCACGGAATCTGAGTACATTGCCGCATCGGATGCCGCAAAGAAAGCTGCTTGGATGAAGAAGTTCATAACAGATCTCAATGTGGTTCCAAGTATCATGAAACCCATCCAGATATTTTGTGATAACACAGATGCTATTGCTCAAGCCAAGGAGCCTAGATCACATCACAAAGCCAAGCACATTTTGAGAAAGTTCCACTACATACGTGAGATTGTGGAACTGGAGACATCGTTATAAGAAAAATTGACACAGATCAAAACATAGCTGACCCGTTTACTAAGCCAATGACTCAAGAAAAACATGATCGTCACATGGACTCTATTGGGCTTAGATTAGCTAGTGATGTGTTTTTATTTAGTATTTGGATGTACGAACATCAAACAGTTGTACTTTTGCATTCGTTTTGATTTACTGGTTAAATGCAATTCTTGAATCCTACAACTGTCTTCGAATTTGATACGTTTAATCCATGAATCTTGTATTCTAAATTATCCGTAGTCGATCAGACTCGTGGGAACGATTCTGAATTAAAACTTTTCTGACTTTGGACTCAAGGAGTTGACTTCCAAACTCACAGACCTCATTACGAATGACGTCGGATGTAACTCACATCAAATCATCTTCATGGATCTTAGTCATAAGATGTATTTGATTTTGGTATACTCATTTAGTATCCTCTGACCTGAGATACTACTAGAACTTTCGTTTACTAAAGACTATTCTTTGATCAGTGTCAATCATTATCGCGTAACTGCCAGTCATAAAGGCATTGGTTGGGAATAGCTCTGAAGTTCAGTGGGAGTTGTATGTAATCAAGATGGGATTCTGTACTCTTACATTGTATGTAACAGTTAGACATCCGGGCGCCCTCGTTGATTCAAACTGGTGAAGTGTAAGGCCTTACCCAAACTTACTGTTGTTTGATTGGACCACTTTGATTCTTGAATGAGAACGATAATGATTGAACGCCATGTGAGATTGAATCTGATCCATGTCTCATTGTTCAATTGATGTCTTTTACAGAAAGGATAGATGACGACGATTGCCATAAGTCTACTATCTTCAAGTAGCAAGCTGTTGCTAAAGGGAAGATACCTTGGTTAGTGACTTTAAAGTGTCATGACCTGTTGGGGGCAGCTATGTGTAGCTAGAACACCGCTGGCTGTCTGCTTGAGGTCTTATCAGAGACCTTCCAAGTGGGAGCTGTTGGATATTTATGTCTGGTTTGATAAGCAACGCTGCCAACCGGGTCTTGACCCGTAAGAGTTACACCGAGGACAACGAGGTAATTCATTTAATTAGATTAAATGATGTTTTTGACGGAACAATTTATAATATTTATTTTATAAAGTTGTAAAATAAATATTATATTAAACCTAATCAAATTGGGTTTTATGTTATGGACTATTGCTAAAGGGCTAAAGAAATGATAAGAAGAAAGGATATGGGCTTGTGGGCTTTAGGGTTTTAGTTTTAACCTAATCCTTGGCTATAAATACTAAGCATGAGTTAAGACATAACTTACTAGTGCATAACATAAACCCTAGTTGCCACACTCCATAGCCGCCACTCTCTTCTCACACTCCATAGCCGCCCACCCCTTCTCCCGCTACTGCGCCGCCGCATTTTGGCTGCCGTCTTTTTCGGCCATCGCTGCCGCTAAGTGGTTGAAGGAGCTGCGTTTTTCAGCTTGTTCCCGTCTTGTTCTAGCTCACCTCGTTGCACCTTGGTGTCTCACGCGGTTATTACTAACCTAAGGTGTATCTGAAACATCCTATGGTTGTGTTTATATTTCGTATTTGCATGTTGTGACCTTGTTCCATTGCGGGCATTCCTTGGTAAAAGGTGTTCATATTATTTTTGTTACCTACGCTTCCGTTGACAAAAATGTATATATATAATTTTAACTAGTTAAAGTTTATCTTAACTAACATATATATACATGTGCTCTTACTTGTCAAAAGTGTTTTGACGAATCTTTGTAACAAATAAACATATACATATATGAACCGGGTTCATAAAATAAATTAAAATTATACCATGGTTCCCTTCAGAAGGTTCATTCACAATTTCACATTGATTGTTTATTAAAAAAAGTTGAGAAATATATAAATAGTGTCTTCTCCATTCAGCAGAATATTGTTTTGGCAATATCTCGATTTTCTGATTTGTGTCATCCATGACAGCATCAAGAGCTTCCTTAGCTATATCATTGCAGTTAACATACACTGTGGTTTTATCATAGGTTCAATCACGTCATTGCTTCTAGAACATAGCCCTATCCTCATTTCATTTTTCTCCTCCTTTATAGAGTCCCTACAATATATCAATAAAGAAAGAAAAACAAAACTGGAAAACATGTTGCCCAATTATAACTTAACAGGTAATACTGACGGAAAACATAAGGATACCTTAGACTTTAAAGCCTCGGTTACAGCTACACGAGTTTCAAAACGTGGCATCCCAACAAAATCGGAACCTCCATTACTATTTATCTTCCCATCATCAGTGAATATGTTGATAAATTCCAGTTTGTGATGCTTTCCAACCTCAAAATCATTTGGGTCGTGAGCTGGAGTTATCTGCAATAAGGACCACCTTCAAATCATCACAAGAATTCAAAACACTGATAGCATCTTTATTGGACATGGCAAAAATGATCAACTCAGACCGGACTTGATGTGTGATGGGTTAAAACTGGTTCCGTCAAATGAGTAATTTCTGGTAATGGTTCAGGCTGGTTGAGATAACCGAAAACATTTTTGTCTAACAGTACACTGCACGTGACTTTAGGCCGTTTGACACATTTAACCCATCTCTTTTCAAGCCATACCCGAAAACATTTTTGTCTAACAGTACACTACGCGTGACTTTCAGCCGTTTGACACATTTAACTCATCTCTTTCAAGCCATACGTGTGAGTGTGTGACCCACGTTAAGCCATTGGATTTTAGGCTGCAAACGAACCGAACGTTCAGCGAATCGTTCGTGAACAGTTCGAGGGGAAGTTCGGTTGTGTTCATTTGTTTAATAAATGAACAAACATGAACAACAAATTTCGTCAGTTAAATGAACGAACATGAACAAATGTCAAGTTCATGAACGTTTGGTAACGTGTTCATTTATGTTCGTTTGTGTCCGATAGTTCATTTGTGTTTTTAGTTCTTTATATATACTATTTAAATACTTCAAATTTCCAACAAATAAAATATTTAATAAGTATCGGTGTATCATATATTTTGTTCATGAACTCTTGTTTGTTTTCATTTGTGTTCGTGAACATTAGTTTGTGTTCATGAATGTTCGTTACCTAACAAACACGAACACTTTCATTTCCTTAACAAACAAACACGAACAGAACATCTCGTGCGGTAAGTGTTCACGAACAGGTCGTGAACACATATATTTCCTTAACAGGTGAGCACAAACAGTCGTTCGGTTCGTTTGCAGCCCTACCCATTCATATAAAAATGAGTCAAAATTACCAGTTCTCATATTTATAAAAATAATTTACCTTCACTGCATCAGTTCCAAAACTTGCGTCAACAAGTATGGAATCACAAACTATA
Organism: Scalesia atractyloides; assembly: GCA_947069175.1. Lineage (NCBI taxonomy): Eukaryota > Viridiplantae > Streptophyta > Magnoliopsida > Asterales > Asteraceae > Scalesia > Scalesia atractyloides. The sequence continues at coordinate 21,660 of CAMTDV010001212.1, read as the reverse complement.
GGAAGTCTTCTTCCATTAAACGGATGGCTAGCAAACTTTCCGTGAAGATGTTTGTATCTCGGGTCATCAGGATGAACAGCAATAGCAGTATCTCCAAGCATTGTTACAACTCTAGTAGTAGCCACAATAATTTCTCCGAGATTTTCCTCTAAAGGGTATGCAAATGATGTTAAAACGCAAACTCCACCATGTTTTTATATCCAGGAACCTTTAGAGGCGTCTTCTCTTTAATATCAATATAATCAACCTACAAACACAGTAGCACAATGTAAATTGAAATAAGTTGTTGCTACTAAATGTGAAATAAGAAAAGTGTTTTGTATACCTCAACATCAGATATCACTGTTCGCAACACACAATCCCAGTTGACTAACCGTAGATCTCTAGAGTGAAGAGAAAAGATAAACCATTTTCATTCAAACGATAAAGAAAATAATGTCAATTTTAGATAGAAGAACACGCAGAATAAAGAAAATTACAGATAAACACTTATTCAAAAACTAGAAATGGAAAATGGACGGGCTGGCTTAGTTGGTTATGGGTCAACAACTTGTAGTTTTGTACAATTTTAAATAGGTTGGATTGGGATAAGTAGACATGAAGAACTTCTTATCATATCGTTCTATTTTTTTCAATGAATGATTAATATGTTAAAATTGATTACAAAACCATATTATTACAAAATTAATTATACGTTTAAGCATAATGTGATTTAGATGGTGGCATGCATCAAAAACTATGCAGTTAATATCGGTGATATATCGGTTATCGGTCCCCATGTAAAATATCAGTGTCAAATATCGGTCAGAATATCGTTACCTATTATTATCAATGATATAACCGATATATCACCAATATCTGACCAATATAACTGATATATTACCGATATATCACTGAATTGTTGGTGTTAAATTGTTTATATATGAATTCTGCATGATATTAATATTACCGATATCTCACCGGGATAACCCCTATTTCTCAAATATCAGTCCTTGACCGATATCCGATATTTTACCGCATTAACTGCACATATTAAAAAACAATTTTGTGACTTTTGACCCATTCCCTTCTAAACTAAATAATTTATATTAGCCCATTTGACCGTTAGAATAAAACATAATCTAAATCAACCCATTCACATATAACTGGATCAAAACAGTGAGCTCTAAATCAATGGTCAAAAGCCAATTTGACTAAACACCAAGGATGTTTAGGACTGAACCTCATTGACAGCAATAATAATACCTGTATATAAGACCCTCCTTATAAAGCCTGAAAAAAGCTTCTATTTGACCTTTTCTCATCCATTGTAAAACACTGTCATAAAACAAAAAACAATTGAACTCCTAATGGGGCTAGTTTCCAAACAAATGAAAAAAAAAGACAATGTTTTTTACCTCACGTGACCAATCTAGAGACGCACCCAATCTCCGAAGTTGTTTTAGTATTGTTCCACCATACTCATTTTTCCACTTCCATACCTTTCATAAATACCAAAATGACAGGAACTTTTTAGAACTACATCTAACCGTTATACTGTCTCGGAGGCTGTTTGGCAACTTCTGAATGGTTAAGTGCTGAACCAGTATAATTCTAACCGTTCACATGCAAATGTCTGACCAATTCAGATTAGAGGTCTTAACCATTCAGACTCAGTATAATGCTTAACCATTCAGAGGCAAATGTCTGAACCATTCAGACATCTGCTCGCGAAACAAACAGTTTGAACCATTAAGTGTTGAACCAGGAACCATTAAGAGTTCCATTAAGAGCTAAACAAACAGCCCCTCAGCTGATGATTAATGAGTGTCACTTATTAAAGAATGGCGTAATATAAAAAAAGTCAAACTCACTTCAGATACAAAATTTTCTCGGCCCACATCATGACGTGTCAATTTTCTTTCCCTCATGATTTTTTTCTCCACCACAACCTGTCAATGAGGCAGTGTCAGAAGTATATATAAAAAACAATTAGCCGCATATAATATATTGGAAGCAGAGGTGGCTAGGGCTGCAAATGAACTGAAGGTTCAGTGAATAGTTCGTGAACCGTTCAGTGGGAAGTTCGTTTGTGTTCGTTCGTTTAATAAATGTACGAACACAAACAAGAACAAGAAATTCCGTTCGTTTAGTTAAGTGAACGAACATGAACAGAAGCCATGTTCGTTCATTTATGTTCATGAACGTTCAATAACGTGTTCGTTAGTTCATTAGTGTTTTTAGTTTTTTTATTTATTAAAAGACTTCAAAATTCCGGCAAATACAATGTGTTAATAAGTACCAGTGTATTATATATTTTGTACATAAACGTTTGTTTGTGTTCGTTTGTTTCCATTTGTATTCATGAACATTAGTTTGTGTTCATGAACATTCGTTGCCTAAAATTAACGAACGAACGCGAACACATTCATTTCCTTAACGAACGAACCGAACATAAAATCTCGTTCGGTAGTGTTCATGAGCAGTTTGTGAACACATATATCTCCTTAACAAACGAACACGAACACGAACACGAACAAGGTCGTTTGGTTCGCTTGCAGCCCTAGAGGTGGCCGTTTGTACCCACTTAATTATGCATGGGTCAATTTAGGCTCTTTAAATGGGGTGAAACGGATAAAATTATAGCAATTAACTTGAAGGAAAACATGGTCATATGTCACAAGTCTACAGTGTATTTTTTTTTTGCGGACATATTTGAGACAAGTTATTTATTATTTATATCTTAGGAGCTCAACTGAACCTGAGTTGCTATCCCTGCATGATCCATCCCGGGCACCCACAGTGTATTGTATCCTGACATTCTCCTCCAACGAATAATTGTATCCTAAATAAACAAATTTCAACAACAAACTAATAAATAAAAGAACTTAAAAGCATAATAAATAAAAGAATTTAAAAGCATTAAGTTTATTCAGAAAGATAAGTGTTAAACCTGGATGGCAGCAGTTAGGGCATGACCGATATGTAAAGCTCCAGTTACATTAGGAGGTGGAAGAACCTGCATTTACAAACAAAACTCATAATCAATGGTTTTCTACGGATTTTATGGATCCCCAAAAGGTGTTTTTTTAGATTTATATATCTACATATGAATTAAAAGTAAAGTTGCAGAGCCCTCACAATTGTAAACGAAGGTTTGGAGCTATTAGAATCTGCCTGGAAGAAAGGAGAATGTTCCCACCATGGATACCATCTACAAAAAAAAAAAAAAAAAAAAAAACTACAAATAAGCAAATACAACTTAAGGGAAAAAAAACTTGAAGTCGGTAAATGCTGTAAAAGAGAAAAAATCAAAGCAAAACGTACGATTTCTCCACTGTCTCGGGACAGAACTGCTTGGCCATTTGTTTAGAAAGCTTTTTCTTATCGCCAGTTGGTGTTTCCGGGTCGATATAGTCTTCAGGATTTTCATCTCCTGCATCATCGCGTGCAAGCTTCTTCTTACTAGATTTCGAGGAGGTAGGTCCTTGTGGAGCCTTGAGTGCAAATCAATTAACATAAAACCATATGAACTTCATAAACATAAAAAAAAAAACCTCACTAAAATATGATAATAGTTATAAGGAAAATTGAATTTTTAATAATCCATACCGGCAATGTCACCAGTGACCCTCTTAACTTTAACTTTCGTTGCCAAAGACTATCTCACTCTAACAAAGAGTAATTGTGTCTGCCCTAACTTTCAATTTATGTCGTTTCAAAACAATTTACAGCATTCTTATTAGAAAAAAAATCTGTCAATTGTTCACTAGGAACATACGAAGTTACTCTTTCGTTAAATCACACAAAACTGAAAGTTAGGGTTCACATTAGCAATATGAATTATTATTGGTTAATAAGTCGTAGTTCAAAATCCAAATCGCCTAGCTACAAAATACCTTCAGCTTAGCTGCTTCAGCAGCTTTTTGTGCAGCCTTTTGTTTCTTCAACTCTTTCTCTCTCTCCTGCTCATCAAATAGAACAAATTAAGCCTCAAGTACACAATAACATATAATATGCTAATAAATTCAAAATCAAATAACTACAACAATTGACCTTCTCTTCTTTCTTCTTCTTCCTCTCAAGCTCCTCCTCTGTAAGTGGAACATCCGGATTTGTGCTTGCCACAATGTTACCTCCAAATTCTATATAATAAAAAATTGGAGTAAAGTTCTAGTACAAATAACTTTAACGCAGTAAACGTAAGAAAGGCATGAAAAAGCCAAAAAAATGCGATGGCATTTTCGTAATTATTTGCCCGTAAGGTAATTATCAAAATTACTCTACAAATGATCTTGTAGCGTAATTTTGATCTTGTAGGGAAATTATCAAAATTACTCTACAAGTGTATCAAAATTACTCAGCAAGTTTATCAAACAACATACAATTCAAAATTACTCTACAAAATCATCTGTAGAGTAATTATGATACTCTACAAAATTACCTTACAAGTTCAAAATAACCATACAAGATCGATCATTTGTAGAGTAATTATGATACTCTACAAAATTACCTTACAAGATCAAAATTACCCTATAAGAACATTTTACAAAATTACCATATAAGATCAAAATTACTTTATCTATAAGATCATTTGTAGAGTAATTTTGATAATTACCCTAAAAGCAAATAATTATGAAAATGCCACCGCGTTTTTTCAGCAAAACCTTCGGTTAGTACGTTTTGTACGTTAAAGTTATTTGTATTTGATTTTTGTCTAAAAAATTGACTTGCGCAAAACCTAATTAGGATACATTCCAACATCAATCCCTATTTGAATTTCTACGCACATACATACGGAATCTATATTAACATACACTAAATCTTACAGTATAAGTGGAGAAGATGAACGGGGACTGTGGAGTATTTCGGGAGAATATGACGAGGTATTAATTCTTTTTAGCGCCAACCTTCTTTGACTTCTTCACCACAACAAATAATTAAATTCTCCACTAATAACGAATCAAAATGAAAAAGGATTTTAAAATATCTCCACTAATAATAAAATGTCAACTTTATGATGAAAGTAGAGAGAAGAGAAGATGAAACCTAATGACTTCTATCCAAGGAAAAGAAAAGATTTAGAGGAATTTTAAAAAAGAGTTATGTTTTCAGAGTTTTTCTTAGGAAAGAAATGAAAAAAAAAACCTCGAGTTAAAGAAAACATTTTAACACTTAAAATCTCTGTTTTTTTTTCATTTCTCTCGAACTTCGAAACAAGATATTTAATTAAATCTTTTCTTTCCTCTCATATTCTTTTTTCTCCTAAACTCATTTTCTCTTCTCTTCTTTTCTTTATTAAACTCGGGAATGTTCATGCTTACTTCATCTCATGTGAGGGGCCTCTTGGTGACCCGGGGTCCCGGGTCTACTGATTTTTCGCTTCGCGGTGTTAGTTTTACCAAGAATTTTAGAACTTTTTTAGTGTAAAATATTGGATTTTTAAGAGTCCGGCCCTCACAGATTTTGATTTTGAAAGTCCGACTCTCACTGATTTTTCGTTCAAGCTTCTCCATTTCTTCATCTTATTTATCTCAACTTAATTGAGAATTCAAACACCAATCATTTTGGGCAACATCAACAGTAATTACATAAACCAAAATGTTCAAGACTCAATGATACAACAAGATGCACACATCTAGCAATACCAACTCTAACTCCTTAGCGACGGTCTAATTCTGTCGCTAAACAGCCAACAGGATCTGCTACTGTTAAAACTTTTAATACTGACACACTGTGAAACAAACTTATTCTCGGTGATGATTTTACTTGTGCAAATATGCTCATTTTTTCTTGAATAAGTAATGTGTGACCATCCATTCTTCTCCATCATTGTACCCAAACAGTTCTGCAACTGATATGAAAAACGTTCTCCAATATACAGTCCATTTGACTGCTGAATCTTTCCCATAAGTTGACTCCATAATTGGCTGTATTGCCTTTATGTTCTTGTCCATCCTCTTCAACCACTCTTCACTACAAATACAGCATGAAATACACAAAAAAAATTAAATAAAATCAAATAAAACGGTTTCATAAGGTTCTTTTTTTACTCGATAACTCAACGAACCATGGATGAATATGTTATGGTTTTCTGTAAACTTAATTGGGAACAAATGTGTGAAAACGGGTACGATCATACTTTACCTCGTTTGTGCATAATGTTTTCCGTTCACAAGACAGTGGTTGACTACAGAAACATCATCCTGCCATAATAATAGAGGTTGGTTAACCCGCAAATACATTTTTTGTCCATTTTGTTTAAAGAGTTAAATGCCTGGTTGGTCCCTGTGGTTTGCAAATATTGCAGACTTGGTTCCAGTGATTCAATAATTACATACTTGATCCCAATGGTTGTAATTTTGCACTCGTGTGGTCCTTATGACTAACTTATGTTAAGTTTTTCAGTTATGTGTGCACGAATTACTTATTTACCCTTAAAGATTAAAACAAAAACAAAAAAGAAACCTAAATAAAAAAAGAAATATTAAATTCATAAGGACCCCACTTCCTTTTCAACAACAATCAACCACCACCACCATCATCATCCTCACCCCACCACCTCCATAAACCACCACCACCACACAAAAAACCATTCACTGCAAACCTACATCCTATCTTTTCCGGTTAAACAAGAACGGGACTTGAATTAGATGCCGTTATGAAGCTGAAAATCAGAAGAAAATCACAAAACATCATGACATTTCACGATTGAAAGTACTTATGATTAATAAACTCATAATCTGTTAAAATTAAAAATTACAGGAACTTTATGGGTAAACATTCAAGAACATCAAATGTCCCCAATTAGAAGATTCAAGAAAACAAACAAAAAATAAAACCCACATGAATTAACAATAAATACAACAAGAATTCTTCAAAGAAACTGAAACCCATATGAATTAAGAGCATATAATGGTTTGGGGAAGACACCTGAGATTATTTTAGGAACAAATGCAGAAGTCATTTGATAAGGAGATACAAGAGATTGAAGTGGAATATAACGCAATTTGGGGAGGGGAAATTGAATCGTTCAAGAAAAGGAGTCTATGGTTCATGTCAAATCTAGTTTCATCAGCAGTTAAACAGTTAGTTGAGCGTCATCTTCTGTTGATGCTGGCGGAGGTGGAGAAGGATGGTGGCGGTGGTGGAGATTGATGGTGGTTGTTATGGTAGAAGGAGAGATGGGGAAGATGAGAGTGTGGGGCCATCTCTTTTATTTTTTTATTGTTCAGGGGTAAATAAGTAATTTCACACACACCTAACTGAAAAACTTAACACAAGTTAGTGATAAGGATCACACAAATGCAAAAATTACAACCACCAGGATCAAGTGTGTAATTATTGAACCATTGGGACCAAGTCTGCAATATTTGCAAACCACAGGGACCAACCAGACATTTAACTCTTGTTTAATTTTATATTAAATGATTAATGCATTTAAATATATATTATCATATTAAAATTAGTAGTAGTAATAATAATAGTTAAAGTATAAATCATCAATTTTTGCATATAACTATTGGGGTAACTTTGTAGAATAGTAACCAAGTTTTAAAAGTGTTCCAATTAGGTCACTAAAGTTTCAAAAGTGTTACAATCAGGTCACTCAACATTCATTTTTTATTAAAATTAAGGGTTTTATCATCCATTTCATAGGTAACCGTGGTAATGCGGATTTTTGTTTATTTTTTCCCTTTCATTTGATGCTAACGTCGAGTGATGACATGGATTTTAACTTATTTTTTTAATTTTTAATGTAATTAAAATGTTTTTATTTTTAATAAATTAAATTTCATATATTAAAATAATCCGACCCTAGCATCTTATGCTCAATTTTTCTCTTGACACATGGAAAAAAGGACATGACTCGATTTGAATGTTAAGTTATCTAATTGGGACAAGAACGATACGAGTGACCTAATTAGAACACTTTTGAAACTTGGTTACTATTCTGTGACATTTTCCTTTATAACTATTAGCCGAGAATTATGCCACTGATTACGGTTTCCATATTTTAGAGATTATATTTGTGTTTATGTATTGATTATTGTTTCCATGTATAGTGCTTGGGTTATCCCCTATATAAAGGGATCATATGTATTGTTTTGATTGATTCAGAAAATAATACAACAAGCACTTTTATGGTATCAGAGCTTCGGCTCTTCTACCTTCGATCCTTTCCTGCTTTTCCTTCTTTTTTTTCGACAAACCCTAGCACAGCCTATGGCCGCCGACGGCAAGAAAGAAGACCAGATGTCTTCGTCTGATAAACCTTCCAAACCCTTGCACCCTGCGTATTTGGTTACTAATGTTCAATCCAAGATACGTACCCTTGACGGTACTAAGGTCACCTATACCTCTTGGGTTAAACTTTTCCGTTTCCATGCCGTCGCCTATCAAGTGCTCGATCATATTGACGAGACACCACCACCTGCTGAAACAGACCCTGAGTTTCAGTCTTGGAAAGAACTAGATGCTTTAGTTCTTCAATGGATACTCAGCACCGTATCCGATAACCTGCTGCCCCGTGTGATGGATAATACGACCACTGCTCGACACGCATGGCTGAAACTAGAGAAGATCTACCTGAGTAATAAGAAAGCAAGGGCTGGGGCGCTTGAAACTGAGTTCTGTAATCTGTCCTTGCCGCTTGCTCATCTTTAGACAACTATTGTGAGCGACTCAAAGACCTTGCAAATCAGTTAGAAGATGTGGATCACCCGGTTTCTGAAGAAAGACTGGTCTTGCAACTTGTTCGAGGGCTACCTGCGGAGTTTGACACGACTGCTTCCCTGATCAACGCTAACAATGCTGATTGGGATCTTGCTAGGAGCATGTTGGAAGATGAGGTTATTAGACAGGAAGCCCGACAAAAGACCTCACAATCGGTCCTTGTTGCCACCACCCCACAACAAAACTCGCAAACCAACACCCACCACACCCTTCAACCGGTTATAACCAGCAAACACCAAACTCCTACAACCAACAAACACCACAACAACCCTATTACAACCTACCCCGTGGCCGTGGACGTGGGCACCGGAGCCGCGGTTCAAGCCGTGGTACCCCTAACCCATCACCCGGTTGGACCCCCAATAACCTCCCCTACCACAATGGGCTTGGTGGAACACACCACCTTGCCCATACCCCACTCTCAACCTGCTGCACCCTTTTCACACCCCATGGCCCAAACCCCTGCAGCCAATTACACCTCCACACAGCAGCCCGCCTACTCCCAGCAGCCCCCTGCCTTCAGTCCAGCCCAAACACCAACCGTAAACTATACTCCTGAGGCCCATTATACACAAACCAGCCCACGGGCTACAATCCCTTGTGTCCATCAGATCTGAACGCGGCCTTCTCATCGATGCAGCTAAATTATGACCCGAACCAGCTTATGGATATTGGAGCTTCCTCCCATTCCACTGATGAGCAAGGTACAATTAAAACTCCCAACTCAAATATTGGTCGGTAATGGCACGTCTCTGCCCGTTCTAGGGTCTGGAACAGGCTACCTAACCTTACCCAACCGCACCTATATCCTACCCAGTATCCTTTACTGCCCACAAATTATTAAAAAGTTAATTTCTGTTGGACGATGTACTCGTGATAACAGTGTTTCCATTGAATTTGACCCCTTTGGTTTTTCTTTGAAGGACCTTCGAACTGGGCGTCTCCTTTCCACCACAATAAGCACCGGGGATCTTTATCCAGTCACACCACCAGAACTTCCTCCACAAGCTGCTTTTATCACTTCTTCATCTCATCCATTGCATGCTCGTTTGGGACACCCCGGCGCTCAAGTCTTGGATGTCCTTAGTCGTCATTTTAATTTTCTTTACCTTGTAATAAGAACAAACAACCTAGTGTTTGTCACTCATGTCAGCTTTCTAATAGCAAACGTTTACCTTTTTCTGCATCTAATTCATTTACCTTTTCCCCATTTGATTTATTCATTGTTATCTTTGGACTTCACCGGTTTTAAGTAAATCAGGTTATAAATATTATATGGTGTTGATTGATAATTTTTCACACTTCACTTCGGTGTACCCTTTAAAATACAAATCCGAAACCTTTTCAACATTTGTTAAATTTCACCGCCTAATTGCCACCCAATTCAATAGAAACATAAAAACTTTTCAGTGTGACCTTGGTGGTGAGTTTGACAACAATGCATTTAAAACCTTTGCCATCCAACACGGTCTATTATTTCGTTTCTCTTGCCCTCAAACCTCTTCCCAAAATGGTGGTGCCGAGCGTATGATACATCGTCTTAACGACATCATTCGCGCTCTCCTTATCCACTCACACCTACCTCCTAGCTTTTAGGTCGAAGCCCTCCACACCGCAGCCTACCTCCATAAATCCTACCCACAAAACGACTCAATCTCTTCACCCCAACTTTTGCTCTCTACCTTCGACACCCCACTTACGACCACCTTCGGGTTTTCGGATGCGCTTGTTATCCGAACACATCTGCCACTCAGCCTCATAAACTTCACCCGAGGTCCACCCGATGCATATTTCTAGGTTACCCACCAGATTTCCGTGGGTACCGGTGCTTTGACCCCACTACCGGGAAAGTTTCTATATCCCGGCATGTTACCTTTGATGAAACGGTCTTCTCTTACACCAGTCCCACACCCACATCATCCTACCGTTTCCTAGACGACACTACACCACCACCCGGGTTCACTTTTACCTGTACTGTCCACCCTCCACCACCTGAACACCACCAGCACCATCATCCGCCTACCCCACTACCACCTCCACCGAGGCCCACCCCCACTTCACCATACACCTACACTTACACCCGCAGACAAAGGACCACCCAACAACTACCTGCCCCACCTCCATCCCGACGGCCCAGTCCCCTTTTCCCAGCCAACCTATCCCACAGCAGCCGAATACCACCAGACCACCCCCCAGCCTACGGCTGCCACCCAACAACCAGCCACTCCGCAGCTCAACAACCTGCCCGTCCTCCTTCCTCACACCCAATGGCCACCCGCTCAAAAACCGGTAGCCTTAAACCTCCCCAATACTCACTTAATACCACCACCATTTCACCCGTTCCTAAAACCTATCATCAGGCCTTCACCGACCCAAATTGGCTGCGCGCCATGCAGGCTGAGTTTACTGCCTTACAGGAAAATGAGACATGGGAGTTAGTCCCTCGGCCGGTAGATAGACCGGTTATCAGGTGTATGTGGCTGTTTCGCCACAAATTTAAATCAGATGGTTCACTTGAGCGGTATAAGGCGAGATTGGTTATTTAATGGCAAATCTCAAACCGTGGGCATTGACTGTGCGGACACCTTTAGTCCGGTTGTAAAACCGGCAACTATTCGGACTGTGTTATCCCTTGCCGTGTCTAAATCTTGGCCCATTCATCAGTTAGATGTCAAGAATGCCTTCTTACATGGCCACCTAAACGAAACCGTTTTTATGCATCAGCCCCCCGGTTTTATTGATAAACGGTTTCCAGGTTTTTGTCTGCAGGTTAAAGAAATCGTTATACGGGCTTAAACAAGCTCCTCGTGCTTGTACACACGCTTTGCAAATTACATCTTATCCCACAGGTTTACGAATAGTGCGTGTGACAATTCTTTGTTTATATACAGTAAAGGACAGGATATGGCATATCTTTTGCTTTATGTTGATGAATTGTCCTCACAGTCTGACAGATTGCTGCACAACATCATTCAGACACTCTCACGAGAGTTGCTATGTCTGACTTGGGTAACTTGCATCACTTCTTGGGTATCAAAGTTACTCGCACTAAGGATGGCTTGTTTTTGGATCAAGCTCAATATGCTAAACATAATTTCTCAGCCATATGACATCTTGCAAACCATGTGCTACTCCAGTTATCTATCATCCAATTAAGTGCCACGGATGGCGCACTTTTTCATGATCCCACTTTATACCGCAGTCTTGCGGGGGCCCTACAGTACCTGACTTTTACCCGCCCGGACATCTCTTATGCAGTTCAGCAGGTGTGCTTATTTATGCACGAGCCACATGAACCTCATTATGCATTTATGAAGCGCATTATTCGATACATACAGGGGACCTTGGACTATGGTATTCGTATGATAAAATCTGCTACAACTTCTTTGGTTGCGTATTCCGATGCTAATTGGGGCGGATGCCCAGATTCCCGCCGCTCTACGAGTGGCTATTGCGTGTTTCTTGGGAATATGCTTTCTTGGTCCTCTAAACGCCAACCAACGGTTTCACTTCCAATGCAGAGGCTGAATACCGCGGAGTTGCGAATGCTGTTGCTGAAGTCACTTGGCTACGAAACTTACTGCTTGAACTGCATGTTCCTCTTCAGGCGTCGGTCGTTTTTTGTGATAATGTCTCCGCCGTATATCTGTCTGATAATCCGGTGCAGCATCAGCGTACGAAGCATATAGAAATTGATATTCATTTTGTACGGGAAAAGGTTCGCCTTGGACATGTTCGGGTATCTCACGTCCCAGCTCCGTATCAATACGCAAATATTTTTACGAAAGGATTGTCTCGGCAACTGTTTCAATCATTGAGGTCCAGTTTGACCGTTTGTCCGATGACCGCTCAAACTGCGGGGGAGTATTAGCTGAGATTTATGCCACTGATTACGGTTTCCATATTTTAGAGATTATATTTGTATTTATGTATTGATTATTGTTTCCATGTATAGTGCTAGGGTTATCCCCTATATAAAGGGATCATATGTATTGTTTTGATTGATTCAGAAAATAATACAACAAGCACTTTTAATAACTCATTGTTTAAAATATTATGATTTTAGTTAATTATTATTTTTTTAATAAAAATGATTTAGAAGGTTGTGAATTGAAAATACACTACAGACCCATCAAAACATAACCCAAATTGACCCATTCATAAGTAAATAAGTTTGGAACTGCTAAATCTGTTGTATAATAACATGGTTAGAAAAAAATTACGGGTAATTAATTTATTACATAAAAAATTCTCACCTGAAAATATAGGAGAAGATTTGATGAAGGCATTGTACCTCCACTGAAAAAGTATCTAGTTATCCAATCATCTTCATTGACATCCTATATGAGTAGTAAAGCTTTATTAACATAACATATAAAAAAACAAGATTCATGTCCCGTTAATAATATAAAGAAGAGGCATTTTCGTATAAAAAAAAACAAAATTTATGTCACATATATGAAAATAGATCTATTCGATATTATAACTTTTGGCACGTATACCTCAAAATGGTAAGCATATGTTTTATGGCAAAAGTGATGAACAAAGAGAAAACCGTCCCATTTCATCCATTTCGATATCTTCTTGAGAAGATATTTGTAGTTTTTCATATGCTGCAAGAATCAAGAAATCAAGCAAGATTAAAAAAATAAGCATCATAATTTACAATATTCAAGAAAATATTAATCATTTCTTATACCTCAAACATTTCAATGGAAAATATTCGATCATATGATCCTTCCATTTCATATGTGCTAATATCTGCAACTATTATCTCCACGTTCTCTAGACCAAGTTTCCTGTGTATAAAAAACATATTGTTGTTACAATTACATTTGTTCATTAAAATGCCAAAGTAACAAATTACAAACAAGTGGAGGTAAACGGGCAACAAGTTGCGCCACAACCCCCTTTTGAATTGCAAAACCAATCCTACTAAAGACGAAACAGCCCTTAAAGGTTGAAAGATTACTATTCACAACCTGTTGGACCCTATTTAGAAATTCCACACCTCTGGGGCTAGGGACCCAAATGTATCAAAAGCGAATGGGATAAACACGTGTTGATTCTCTAAACAAGCCTTCTCGTGTTTAGCGACCTTGCCTGATTCCGCCTTTAACGCAGCCTGGCCAGCAACAAACCCATTATCCCTGAGTCCAACAAGAGGGGACACTCCTGTAAGGTCCACACAAGCGTGTTTTCCCCTAGCCCACCCAAACACAAGAATATCAGCTGGCCGAAGAGCAGACCTCCCATCGAGCGGATCCGTCAGAAAGTTCACCGGAGCCTCCTTTTTCGCCGAAATCCCTGCCCGCTTTAGAACATCATAGAGAATATCCCTTACCAATCATGTCGGTATTTAAAACCAGGTAACTCCTTAGAATGGACCGCATGTTCGCCAAAAGTATCTAAACAAGCCTTGCGACAAACTGGGCAGGGCTCATCAACCGGAAACAGAGGGATCATTAGCCGGTACTTAAGAATTGCCCGGTATTCCACTTCTGACATGTGTTGGCCTAGTCCTTCAATGGGGATAACTGTCATAAAATCTGAGAATGAGGTGTCCGGAGACAATCAAACACAGCTTTCTGACGAGGGGATAGACTAAACTTCTCTCCCAAACACTCGACAGTTCTACTAAATAGGGCACTCGCCAAAGCATTCTGGCTTTAGGGGGGGGGTGTCCTATTAGAGAAACCACCAAGATCAAAATCCGGAAAGGGACATGTGCATGCAATCCAACACGCACAAATAATCAGAATCTAACCCAACAATTACCACAATCTCGAAAATGTGGTCCTGTAAACTCAGATTGCGCATGTGCAGACCATTTCTAAGTATTTATAGGTTTTCATCAAGGCCACATAGATATTAAAACATTTTTAGAGGCCACCCGAGTATCAATATGGTTTCCTTTGCTTATTCCACAAAAGAAAAAATAACGGAACGTATAAAAGCTTATATCACATCTAGAGTTGTAAATATGACAAAAAATGACTTGAAATTACTCAAAATAATCAGCTCTGGATGGATTGACAAAACAAATTTGAGTCAATTCAAGGGCATTTTTGTCAACTCTCGAAGTGACCAGAGCTTTATACATATTCCATTTTGTCATTTTACAACATTTTAAATCGAAAAAGCCACATTAATATTGAAGTAGTTTAACTATATGTAGTCATGTCATATCTATAAAAAAATTGACCAGTTTAATAATCCTTTTTGACCTATTACCTAACCCGCTTCGCCAGTCCATTTTGTCTCATCTTAAGTAAATTTTATTTGTTTATTAAGTGGAATATACAATTTACATAAAGTTCATTTTGAGGGCTTACTCGCATTGCTCTTCAATATGTGCTTTTTGGGTGACCGAATTGCAAATCCCCGTAACTTTGCAATTACTATACTTTTGTGCAATGTACAAACTTAGAGATCCCCAGCCACATCCAACATCAAGAACAGTGTGCCCATCTTGCAGTTGAGATTTCTCGCAGTAAATTTGCAGCATTGCTTCCTCGGCATCCTCTAATGTACTTGTTTTGTCACGAAAATAACAACAGCTGCAAAATATTAACCGTGCAATATATCAATGAGTTTTGATATTTGGTTAACCTGCCAATAATAACATCCTTCACTCATAACCGATCATAAACGTCAACAACTTGGGTAATGGGTCAAAATGGGTAATATTGAATACTTACAATATTTAACTTTAAAAAAATAAATTGGGATTGATATGTAAAATGAAGAGGATGTACGAAAAAAAGTTACCTGTATTTGAAATTCTTGCCGAGCACAAGGTTGAAGAAAGAAGTAGGCAGTTCATAATGTTGCGCTTTGGCATCTTCGGTCTTCACAGCAATAGGCATTTCTTTTAACGCTGCACGACAACATATTATTTCATAAACACAATGTATGAATCGCATGTGCATCCGTAATTACAATTCATAGCCATATAAGTTCTAATCCTTTTAGAAAGATGATATACAATTTGACTACTAAAGTCATATTCACAACTTTTAACGCTGCACAACAACATATTATTTCTTAAAAAATATATATGAATCGCATACACATCCATCATTGCAATTCATAACAGTAGAAGTTCTAATTCTTTTAAAAAGATGACATACAATTTGACTTTTAAAGTCAAACTCACAACTTTTAACACTCGTCGAGTTGCTATTATTAGGCTTTAACAACAGAAAAGTGAGAAACTAAGGGGCTGTTTGGAATTACATTTTGGAAGTGATTATATGGTTATTGCCTTTATAAGTCATAGATCGTCATTTCTAGTGTTTGGGTGTAGTGAAACTGATTATGATTATCATTTTAGAGTACTATTCATGATACTTATAAATCTTTAAATGATCCAAATAACTGTTCGGGAGTTGGCAGGTCAAATCCAAACCCAAACTCGAGAATCATGTGAACCCGATCACGAAACCAATATTCACAGATGACACGAACACGACCCATTTAGCCCAAATAATAATTATTATTATTTTCATATCATACTCTTAAATTAGAAATTTAAGCCAAAAAAAAAAAAAAACAAAAAACAAATGCATGTAAAACCATTCCCTATAAATTAGAAAGCTTGATATCACTTCCTTTTAATTTTCAATTTTTGCAATGAAACACCATCATTTTAAGTTATGACACAAAAACATCTTTTAAAAAAAATAAAAAATAAACACGCCAGCCCGCTAACCCACCAGGTCAACCCGAACCCAACCCATTTAACTAAACTTGTTCACATATTCAACCCGAAACTCACCCAAAACTAAACCAAACCAGCGAATATCGTAAAATTCACACATTTCCCCTAAACCTACTCCCCCTCGAGAGAGATGAGCTCGGTACCGAAAATACCAGTACCATATATGGCAAAATTAATCGGTAACAAAAAACAAAAAACAAATGCATGTAAAACCATTCCCTATAAATTAGAAAGCTTGATATCACTTCCTTTTAATTTTCAATTTTTGCAATGAAACACCATCATTTTAAGTTATGACACAAAAACATCTTTTAAAAAAAATAAATAAATAAACACGTCAGCCCGCTAACCCACCAGGTCAACCCGAACCCAACCCATTTAACTAAACTTGTTCACATATTCAACCCGAAACTCACCCAAAACTAAACCAAACCAGCGAATATCGTAAAATTCACACATTTCCCCTAAACCTACTCCCCCTCGAGAGAGATGAGCTCGGTACCGAAAATACCAGTACCATATATGGCAAAATTAATCGGTAAAATACCCGGAAAATGCAAAAAGTGGGTACTGAAATGATACCGCTACCAACCTCTCAATAATCACAATACGATAAAAATAACAAATGTCACAATCAGCATAAAAAAAACGACACTTAATTATCACAAACTCATGAAAGTACAACAACTGTTAAAATACAAAAAGAAGTAAAGTAAACAAGTGAGTAGTAATAATAACATACAATGCAGAAACTCCAGAAGTTGTTGAAGCTGTTGCTGAGAGGTGGGTTTGAAGCAGGAGCGAAGCCGGCAGGCTAAAAGGAGCCGAGTGAGCCGGCGTATGACTGCATCTGGGAGCAGATTGCGCTCAAGTGAAGCCGACATCAGCTTCACCGTAGCATTGTAGGGTGCTTGCAGTACGCTGCTCATTTTGTGAAGAAGATATGGTGAACAAGATAAGACGACAGTTGCTTTGGTATAATTAGACAAATGTGGTTGTAGAGCGGTAGTCGTATCGTGTGAAGAAGATATAATGAACAAGAAGATAAGACGGACATTATATATTATATAAATACTATAATTATATAATACTATAATTTTCATTATTTCTATGCATCATAATTTTCATCTTTTCTATGCATCAATACTATAATTATATAATACTATAAATTATGCCTTTCATGTTGTACCAATAGTTTTCTTTTTATTATTTTTTTATTGGCTAAGACTATCGGGGTGGTGGTGTGGTGTGGCTTGGGTTGAGAGCATGGGTTAACATGTGACGGAGGTAGGATCCACCCGAAGATGACTGCCGTGGGTTTTTAGTGGGTGTGGGTTGGCGTGGCCAACCATGTGTCATATATAAAATTTTTAATTAAATAAAATTCCATTTAAATAATCTAAATAACAAACTAAATAAAAATAATAATAAAACGTACACTAAATGTTTTGAGGTTGTGTTTCGGGCACGGATTCGGGTTGAGAAAGGTTGTTTGGAATAGATGATTCGTCGAATGAAAAATTCGTGAAAACTCTCCCCCTAGATACGACGCGATGTCGGCTAACTCGGGAACTTGTGAGTATACAAACGGTTGGGGTTGGCCGCGGTTGGGTGTTTGGGTCGGGCTAGGTGACGGGCTCTCTTGGAAAGCGTAAGAGTTGTTCGGGTCGAACGTTCGGTTGAATGGGTTCATTATAAAAATATAGGGATTATAACTTGAGTGGTAGAGAATTTAAAAATATGGAGATTGGAATGGTAAAGTTTTTTAAAAAAGGTTAGTATTTATATGGTAATTTTTTTAAACTAGCCGTTGGGGTAACGGCTACCCTCAACGGATACATCAGGCCATCCAATGCTAGCCGGCCACGTCATAGCCCTTCCACGCCAGACCAAAATACCACGCTAGCAGGGCAACGTGGCGTATCAACTTTTTCACATAATGCGTCTTAGTCATGTTTCTTATTTTATTACCCGCAGCGCAACGCGCACGACACTTTTCTAGTTTGGTATAATTAGACAAAGGTGGTTGTAGAGTGGTACGCTACGATGTCGTATCGAATATTGACGAGTGACATAATTACACCCTGGAAAAAAAGTCTGGCCCATTATTTAAACGATTCACTATATTATATTATATATAGCTATAATTTGTATCATGAATGTGCATATGGTGGTTGTACAACTTGCTTATCATGTGTTATATGCTTCTTTAAATTGTCCTTTGTGTTAAGTGTTTTGTAAATTGTTTTGTTGTGTTGGGTATGGTGGGTTCTAACATGTGGCTACAAATTGTCGAGCTCATAACCACACAACAAACATCATTATAATTATTTCACCTCACTCTCTATTCATTCTCTTTCTCGTTTCTCTATTAGTTCCTTCTTTACCACCCAACACAACTGCCAGTTACCATCCACCACCACCACCTCCTCCACCCACGGTCACCCACCTCCACCATCGTCAACCTCCTTCTAGCTTTCAATGTACAATTTCGGTGTATATCGTAACGTTATTTTGTTGTTTCCCAATGATGATGATGATGAGAGTATACTCATCTGAGAGTGGTTGAGTAGATGATGTCGATGAACTTCCGACCGATGTTTTTGAAATGGGTAATTTTACGGGAGGGTATTGTATTGCAACCTCTTTGATGATGTCGATTGCAACCGGTATGTTGTGGCCTGAAATTTATCGGACACTATTGTATTGCAACCGGTTTGATGTTGTGGTTTGGTGTTTTTGCAATTGATTTGGTTGGCCTGAATTTTCTCAAAACAATTGTATTGCAAACCGTTTAATGATGTCGTGGCTTGGTGTTTTTTCAACCGGTTTGGTGTCGGAATTTTACCGAGCCTGTTGCATTACAACCGGTTGAATGGTGTTGTGGTGTGTTGTTCTCACAACCGTGGTTTGGTGTGGCCGGTACAATTTACTTTTCTCTTGCGGTCGGGAGTGGCGGTGGCTGGGGGAGACAACGGTGGTTTGGTGGGGTCGGATCCGGTAGCTCACGGTCTGTTCGTGGGGATATCCGGTGGGTCGTCGATGGTGAGGAGGCGAGGGAGAGGAGGATGCCGTTGGAGAACATGTGGAGGTAGAATTCAAGTGAGTTAGAAATTGGTAATGTTAGGAGACATGTACAACATCAGCCATATAAATATAACATAAATCGAATAATAAAAACAAACTTGAGTTATATCATAGTTAGAATGTAACACCTCGAAAATTTCGTCTAATAAAATTCCGACACGTGTCCCGTTAATTCTTGGTTGCCTCATGTTGACCGAGAGGGACCAAAAGCGTCGTTATGTTAATTTTTACCTCTAAACGACGGCTTATTAAAGTCGGAGGACCAATCTTGAAAATTTGCCAAAAGTTATCTTCTGAAAGGCGGTTACGGACCGCAAGGCTCAAGCCTTACGGTCCGTAACCATTTAAAATACTGTGGGCGTCAGAGGTCCTTACGGACCGCAAGGCTAAACCCTTACGGTCCGTAAGGGGTCGCCAGCGACAGAAACTTGGCAGCAGGCTGGAAATGCCACCTTGCCGCAAATGCCACTCATCTCCTGCTCATGACACGTCCCAAAACACTTGTTTGCATCTTGAAACAAGCCTCAACACATGTCATGATCTTGTTCTTGGCCTTCAAGTATACATAGGTGATGCCTTGCATCACTTAGACTTGCTCATTCTCAAAATCCTTCTCTCTTCATTCTCTAGAGGTTCCTGATCCTTGGGAGCTTTCTAATTAGTCATATTTCGTGCTAAGGACCTTGTGTAAGTGTTCTTAGCCCTCTTTTTCAGTTTTGTTAAGTTTTAAGCCAATGTCAAAGCGTTGACGAAAAAACGCTTTGACTTTAAGCTAAGACCATTATGGTCCGGCCAATGTTCGTAACTAACATGGCTACGTGATCGTAATAAGGTAGGTATTAATCCCTCAATAGGACACCTCCTGATTACCACGTTTGCTTGGTCAATTGACGAGTCAAAGTTATGTTAATAAAAAGTCAAACGGGTCAGTTTGAAATAAAATCATAACTAGCAATATAAGTGTTATAAAATCTGTTTGACACTCTAATAACTTGTTAATAATTACAAGAATATGTGAGGACATGTTCGGCTCGTCAATTCCAGGTCTAAGGTCGGTTCGCAACCAAAAGTCGCGAAAGTTGACTTTTGCTTTGACTTCAGTTCTGACCCGATTTAGCAACCTTAGCTTTTGTTTCTAAGTTGAATTATGACCATGTTATAGTATACTATAACCCTCTGGAGTTATAGGACATGGTCATGTAGTAATCCGAGTCGTTATGCAAGTATCCGATAAATATGCCTAAACTTTGCTAAAATGCCCTCCATACTCAAAAGCATTGTTTTTAATACAAATGAGCATACAAATGAATTATGTACTAATTTATAAACATGACTAACTTATTTTGATGGCAATTGATCTAGTCATAACATGAGATTTGTTTAATTATCGCAAATCATGCTTTTAAAGGACCAAATCACCCTTTTGGCGCATAAAACGATTTAAAATAAACTTGACATCAAAACTATATACTACTGATGTAAAATCATTATTAGGATTATTTGGGATATTTATTCAGATTGCAAACTGAGTTTAAACTATAGTTTGCATATTATGTCCTTAAATGACGATATTGCCATTGTCGACACTTTAAAATGGGTTTAAACATTTTAATGGACCAAAACCTTATACTTGCTGATGTAATATATATATTAACATATTTTGGTCATACAAACCTGGTCATAACAACAGTTTTACTCAAATACCATTTAAATCGTCATTTAGCGATTAATCGTCGTTTCGGCGCATAATATGGTTTAAAACCATATTAGAGCATTAAGGCTTGATACCTACTGATTTCAAAACATATTTCAACTTATTAACAGTAGGTACATATCCCACACTCAGATTCCCAAATAAGTTATCAATTATATGTGAAATGACAAATGCCTTTTCGGGACATAGTTTGGTCTTAAACTATAAACCACACATTAATTGATATCCTCCTGATATAACATCATAAAATAAGTATTTTTACTGAATGTTTATGATAATAACATCAGTTTACATATAAGCTCGTTTATTACCTTTTAAAATGACGAAATTGCCCTTTTAAGGCATAGTTTGATTTTAAAACCGTAATGGGCCAGCATATTAATAACTTATTGATATCTTAACATATTTGAAACACAATGGC
>CAMTDV010001140.1:0-20725 GCA_947069175.1 Scalesia atractyloides | reverse complement strand
CTGAGAAACCTTAGTTATTATTTAACTTTATAGCTTTGTTTGTTGCTGGGATTGAACCCTGCAAAAAGGAACAGATGATATAAAGCCAAATACACATCAGATGATTGATCCCAAGATCAGAGTTTACAAGCTCTGATGAATAAACTCTGCCATGCCTAAAGTTTGCCTTCTATCATCTGCTCTCACTAAACGACAAAGCTCAAAGGTCTGCCAGAAGACTCAAGCGAGGTAGAAGTGTTTAGTTAATCATTTTTATATTCAATGTAGTTTTAGTTTAAATCATTTTTAAATTCAATGTAACAGTGCTTGGCACTGATCAGAGGATAGGCTAGCAGTGTTTAGTGTTAGTTATAGTTGTTAAATGTCACTATCAACCTTGACGTCATCAAAGATGCTCAGAGGTTAGAAGTGTAGTATAAATACGTAACTTCTTTGTACTGAAATTCCATCTATCTAAAAGATCATTCTCTCATCATCTTCTCTGCATTTCTGTATTATCAATCATTCCTACTGGGCCAAGGGGGAGTTTGTGAATCATATGCAAAACTAGAAGTTTGAAAGCATGATGATGATGAAAACAAACTACCATTAGTGTGATAAAAGTTTTCCATATTTCCGCTGCATTAAACTTTGATTTCAATATTCACTTTCCATTTTTAAAACAAAAATCACAACTAATTCAAACTTAGATCCTAACATTTGTTATTTACTTTTATAGTTAAATCATATAATCAAGTTGTTGAGAGGCTGTAGCAAACAAACATGAAACTTGAAGGCAAATGGAAAAAAAGTAGGAGGGCATATGTTGTAAATAAGTAGTAGAGCATTAGTTGTAAACTTCACCCATATTTACGTTTAAGTTATATAATAATAATATTTGAACTACCTGATGTATTTTGCATATTAATTTATATCAACTGTTTTCCACAGTTTGTCCTAACTTGTTTTAGGTATCAAATCACATTAACACATGGAGCAAAAGGGGACTTTGCTTTGCTGATGGTGGTGAGTCTGTATGCTGTATCTTGCATTCACATGTCATTATGTATCTTACCTTCATATGTCATTAAAATGAAAGATATTTTTATAGATTAAAAGTAAAATACCAAAATCATTCATGATACTTGATCACTTTTGTCACTTGGGAGTCTAAAAATGAAAGTTTTTGTAATTAAACCCCCGAGGTTTAATTTTTGTTGTCATTTTCATCCAAATCACTAACTCAGTTACAATGTATCATTAACTCCAACATATGATTTTGACAATTATCAAATCTCAGGGATGATTTTGGCACTTTCCCATTCAATAAAAAACAATAAAAATAATTATAAATAAAACATATACACACATTTATATATTTACACACTTATTCTTTTAATTTTCAAACAATTGGGGGTCGCTTAAAAAATCCAATATTTTACACATAAAAAATTCAGAAATTTTCACTAAAATTATCACTACGAGAAAAAATCAGGGGAGCCGGGGGGATAAAGCTTCGCCAATGTATGTATATCATATTATAAATATGTGTGTATATGTATATATATTATGGTTAATTTGTTATTTTTATTTTAAAGGTAAAAAAGAAAACTAAAAAGAAAATAAGTGTGTATATAAATTTTTTGTGTGTGTATATATATTATATTTTTTATTATTTTGTTGTTTTTCATTTAAAGATAAAAAAAGTTAAAAATAATTATAAATAAAACATATACACACATTTATATATTTACACACTTATTCTTTTAATTTTCAAACAATTGGGGGTTCGCTTAAAAAATCCAATATTTTACACATAAAAAATTCAGAAATTTTCACTAAAATTATCACTATGAGAGAAAAATCAGGGGGAGCCAGGGGGATAAAGCTTCGCCAATGTATGTATATCATATTATAAATATGTGTGTATATGTATATATATTATGGTAATTTGTTATTTTTATTTTAAAAGGTAAAAAAGAAAACTAAAAAGAAAATAAGTGTGTATATACAATTTTTTGTGTGTGTATATATATTATATATTTTTTTTATTATTTTGTTGTTTTTCATTTAAAATAAAAAAGTTAAAAATAATTATAAATAAAACATATACACACATTTATATATTTACACACTTATTCTTTTAATTTTCAAACAATTGGGGGTCGCTTAAAAAATCCAATATTTTACACATAAAAAATTCAGAAATTTTCACTAAAATTATCACTACGAGAGAAAAATCAGGGGGAGCAGGGGGATAAAGCTTCGCCAATGTATGTATATCATATTATAAATATGTGTGTATATGTATATATATTATGGTTAATTTGTTATTTTTTATTTTTATTTTAAAGGTAAAAAAGAAAACTAAAAAGAAAATAAGTGTGTATATACATATTAAAATATTTTTTTTATTATTTTGTTGTTTTTCATTTAAAGATAAAAAAAGTTAAAAAAATAAAAGAAAAAATGGGTAAATTGCCAAAATCGTATTTGAGTTTCGAGAATTGCCAAAATTATCCATGAGTTAACGACACATTTTAACTGAGTTAGTGATATGGATGGAAATGACAACAAAAAATGAAACCTCAGGATTCACTTACAATAAGTCTCATTTTTGGATGAATTTGCAAAGTTAACCAAAACTAATGGACAATTTTAACATTTTAGTCTTAGATTGAAAAGATCATATAGTTATTAAGGGAGTCTGACAAAAAAAAATGGCTTATAGAAAAAGGCCCAATTTTAGGACTCGCTTTAAGCCTCCTAAAAGGTTGAGTCGGCCCTGAATAAGAGAACGGCCAAAGAAGAAGTCAATATGATTAAAAGAAAATTATACCTTTTTAGCTGAAAAGTGAACAAACATCTAAAATAAGTAAGACCATAGGGCTATCGAGTGTGGGGTCGGCAGAGGGATGTCGAGCCCCGTCCTTGCCCATCCACACCGCCTCCACCTGCCTCGTCCCTGTCTCTCACGTCCTCCCCTCGACGCCTTCGACGGCCCTCTCTCTTTTTATCACACACACACACACAAATATCATACATACATATATATGTATATATAAAGGGGTTCATCCCCTACACCTTAACACATCCCTTTAGGCTCATCCTACACACCCGCTGACGGGGACGTCTACGTGACGATCATCCTCAAGGGACTAACCTCATCCACATCTAGTAGCCTAACAACTTCTTCAAAAGTAAAAAAAGAAAACAAATCTCCAATATCTGAGGAGTTTAAATAACAAGAAAGATATAAGTGTAACAATATAGTTTGAGCCCAAAGAAATTGATAGTTACTACCAAGGTGGGTATAAATCAAAGTTGTTGCTGAAGTACTAAGTTACTGTGTGACACGTTGCTACCAGGGAAGTTACAACTAATGATGTCATAAACTGTTGTAGATACATCTTAGCGCCGATAATGGAGTTCTGGTTGAAAAAGATGCTATAATGACACAATTGCCACTTTAGCAGGACCATACAAGTCTAGTTTCAATTAACATTATAGTACTTTCTAAAGGAAATCCGTGGTATAATTTTGTTTTAATTTTATGAATCCGGTTCATATAGGTGCATATTTATTTTGTTACAAGGATTAGTCAAAACACTTTTGACAAGCATGTATATATATATTTATGTTAGTTAAAATAAATCTTTAACTAGTGAGCAATATGTATATGTACATATCTAAACAATGGAAGCGTATGTAACAAAATATCATGAACATATTATACCAAGGAACATCCGTAATGGAACAAGGTCACCGACATGCAAACACGAAATATAAACGCAAACCATAGGGGGTTTAGATATACCTTCGGTTAGTGATAAACCGGTTGAGACACCGAGGTTCAACGAACAATTGCTAGTGACACGAACGAGTAAGATGCGAGTGCGAACCCGTGTAGTGGCGGCGGTGACCGGCGGCGGGCGGTGGTGACCGGCAGCGACAGCAGCGGCGGCAACAGGGTGGGCCGGCGGGGCGTCGATGGCGGCGGCGGGCTACCCGAGGCGGTTGTGGCCGGTTGTGGGTGTGGGTGTTATGAGAGCTTTTACTCTTGAGTTCTTGCAACAACTTTGAAACAAGACCCTACACTCCCTTTTATAGGGCATGGACATCTTTGCATGTCTGCCAAGTGGCGACCATGCAAAATGCATGCGATGCCATTGGCCAAGATTCTCGGTGCGTGACAAGTGGCGATGCAAGTGTGCATGCGCGACAAGTGGCGTAGAGGAGTGTTCTTGTCTCACCCAGTCCATGTACCCGTCTCTCAATTTAATACCCACACATCGTTCGTAATTACCCAGTTAAATTAGTTAAGTGGATTTTTAGTTCGTTGCCCACGGTGTAACTCTTACGGGTCAAGACCCGGTCGGCAGCGTTGACTTATCGAACCGGACATAAATATCCAGCAGCTCCCACTTGGATGGTCTCTGATAAGATCTCAACGCAGACAGCCAGCGGTGCTCTAGCTACACATAGCTGCCCCCAACAAGTCATGACACTTTAAAGTCACTAACCAAGGTATCTTCCCTTTAGCAACGGATTGCTACTTGAAGATAGTAGACTTATGGTAATCATTGTCATCTATCCTTTCTGTAAAAGACATCGATTGAACAATGAGACATGGATCAGGTTAATCTCATATGGCGTTCAATCATTCTCGTTCTCGTTCAAGAATCAAAGTGGTCCAATCAAACACACAGTAAGTTTGGGTAAGGCCTTACACTTCACAAGTGGTCCAATCAACGAGGGCGCCCAGATGTCTAACTGTTACATATAATGTAAGAGTACAGAACCCCAACTTGACTACATACAACTCCCACTGAACTTCAGGGCTATTCCCAACCAATGCCTTTATGACTGGCAGTTACGCAACAGCGGTTGATACTGATCAAAGAATAGTCTTTAGTAAACGAGAGTTCTAGTATGTATCTCAGGTCAGAGGATACTAAATGAGCATACCAAAATCAAATACAACTTATGACCAAGATCCATGAAGATGATTTGATGCGAGTTACATCCGACGTCATTCGTAATGAGGTCTATGAGTTTGGAAGTCAACTCTTGAGTCCAAATTCAGAATAGTCTTAATTCAGAATCGTTCCCACGAGTCTGACCGACTACGGATAATTTAGAATACAAGATTCATGGAAAATAAACGTATCAAATCCGAACACAGTTGTAGGATTCAAGAATTGTATTTAACTAGTAAATCAAAACGAATGCAAGAGTACAACTGTTTGATGTTCGTACATCCAAATACTAAATCAAAATATATCACTAGCTAATCTAAGCCCAATAGAGTCCATGTGACGATCCTGTTTTTCTTGAGTCATTGGCTTAGTAAATGGGTCAGCTAGGTGTTGATCTGTGTCAATTTTGCTTATAACGATGTCTCCACGTTCCACAATTTCACGTACGTAGTGGAACTTTCTCAAAATGTGCTTGGCTTTGTGATGAGATCTAGGCTCCTTGGCTTGAGCAATAGCACCTGTGTTATCACAAAATATCTGGATGGGTTTCATGATACTTGGAACCACATCGAGATCTGTTATGAACTTCTTTATCCAAGCAGCTTCCTTTGCGGCATCCGATGCGGACAATGTACTTAGATTCCGTGGTGGAATCAGCCACAACACTCTGCTTGGAGCTTTTCCATGAAACAACTCCTCCATTGAGAGTAAACACGAAACCTGTTTGTGAGCGAGAGGTATCTGGTCAGTTTGAAAACTAGCATCAGTGTAACATTTTACAGTGAGCTCCTCATTGACTCCTCCAAATATCAAGAACATGTCTTTTGTCCTTCTCAAGTACTTAAGGATGTTCTTAACTGCAGTCCAGTGGGCAATCCCAGGGCTCTGCTGGTAACGGCTCGTCATGCTCAAGGCATACGAGACGTCTGGTCGAGTACATACCATAGCATACATGATAGAACCAATCGCGGAAGCATATGGAACTGCTTCCATTTGCTTTATATCACGGTCCTCAAAGGGAGCTTGTGATTTGTTCAAGACGGTTCCTTTAGTCACTGGAACACCTCCTTTCTTGGAGTTTTCCATCTTAAAGCGTCTTATCACTTGATCTATGTATGTGCTCTGGGTTAGCCCAAGAAGTCGCTTAGACCAATTCCTATAAATCTTGATTCCCAGAATATAAGCGCTTCTCCAAGATCCTTCATTGCGAAACAAGATCCCAACCAATGTTTAATTTCCTTAAGCATGGGGATGTTTCCAATGATCAATATATCATCTACATACAAGATGAGAAATGATATAGCACTCCCACTAGCCTTTCTGTAAACACAAGGTTCATCTTCGTTCTTGACAAAACCAAACTCTTTGACTTTCTGGTCAAAACGAAGATTCCAGCTCCGAGATGCTTGCTTGAGTCCATAAATGGACTTGTTTAGCTTACATACCCTATTGGGATATTTTGGATCGATAAAACCGTCAGGTTGAACCATATAAACATCTTCATAAAGATGTTCATTAAGAAAGGCGGTTTTAACATCCATTTGCCAAATTTCGTAATCATAGTACGCAGCTATGGCAAGTAATATCCTGATCGATTTGATCATAGCAACGGGCGAGAAGGTTTCATCATAGTCAACACCTTGAGTTTGAGTGAAACCTTTCGCTACTAGCCGTGCCTTATAGGTTTGTATATTTCCATGCATGTCGGTTTTTCTTTTGAAAACCCATTTGCTCCCTACTGCCCGAGATTCGGGGGTAGCTCAACCAAGTCCCAGACTTGATTGTCACGCATGGATTGCATCTCGGCTTTCATGGCCTCTAGCCATTTCGCAGAATCTGGATTAGAAATAGCAGATTTGTAACTAGTAGGCTCGTCATCAGACTCGGCTACTGTCAGGACTTCAGAACCCTCAATATACTAAAGGTATCTATCGCGTTCTTTACGAGTCCTGATGCTCCTGCGAAGGCTTGTGTTCAAGTCTGAATCAGTGTCAACAATTTGTTGTGATTCAGACGTTCCGACCTCCTCAACGGTTGTTTGTGGTCCTTGAACTTCTTCAAGATCCACTAGGTTACTTCCAGTTCCCGACTAAGAAGTTCATCTTCAAGGAATCTTTTAGCCTTCCTTTTGATGGAAATCGTATTTGCATCAGGATGGTAGAAGTAATAACCGCTTTGGTTATAGTATCTGACGAAAACAACCTTTTCGCCTCGAGGGTCGAGCTTGTCATCAGAATCACTTTTGATGTACGCATCACAACCCCATATTCTAAGGTAACTCAAGTTTGGCTTACGCCCATACCATATCTCATATGGAGTCTTGTTCACCTTTTTGGTCGGCGCTAGATTTACGATTTGTGCAGCAGTATAAGAGCAAAACCCCAAAAGGAGTGAGGCAAATTTGTTCTACACATCATCGATCGAACCATATTTAGCAAGGTTCGATTTCTCCTTTCACACACGCCATTAAGTTGGGGTGTGCCTGGTGGAGTGGGTTGTGAAACTATTCCACGTTCCTTTAGATGATCGAGAATTCTAAGCTGAGGTATTCAACGCCTTGATCTGAGAGAAGCATTTTAATCTTTCTATTAAGTTAGTTTTCAACTTCGTTCTGAAACTCCTTGAACTTTTCAAAAGTTTCATGCTTATGCTTTATGAGATAGACATAAGCATATCGACTAGTCATCGATGAACGTAAGAAGTATCTCTCGTGATTCCTAGTCATGGTTCTAAAAGGGCCACATACATCTCGAATGTATAAGTCCTAATAGATCACTAGCTCGTTCACCAACATGGGTGAAGGGATCCTTGGTGAGTTTGCCAGCTAAGCATGATTCGCAATCATCAAATGAGTCCGCTCCAGTGGATTCAAGAATCCCCTCAGATTGGAGCCATTTTAGGCGTGCCTTGCTTATGTGGCCAACTCTACAATGCCATAGGAATGAATCACTAGTACCAATTTTCTAGCGTTTAGAAAGGTGATATATGTTATTGTTAGGTTGAACATCAATTTCGTAAATACCGTTTCGAGGTTTAGCCTCAAAATAGTAAGTACCATTTAGATAAGTAGAAATAGCAACATCATTAAAAACATATCTAAATCCTTGTTCAAATAACAACGAAACTGAGATAATGTTCCTGGTCAAACCAGGAGCAAAAAGACAATTGTTCAAAACAACGACAAGACCGGTAGGACATGTAAGATTAAATGTGTCAGTTGCTAGAACTGGGACTTTCTTCCCATCGCCAATAATGAGCTCCATGTTCCCTGGTTTCAGTTTCTTCCACTTCTCAGGTTCCTGCAAGACATTAACGATGTGATAACCACATCCGGTATCAAATACCCATGTGTTGTTAGAAACAGTGAAAAGCTCGATAACATATATCAGAATACCTGAAGAAGTGCCTTCTCCATTGGCCTTCTTTGCTTTGAGCTTAGCAAGATACTCGGGGCAGTTACGTTTCCAGTGCCCCATCTTGTTACACTCATAGCATTGCCGCTCTTTTTAATGAGGGGCTTTCACAGCTTGTTTGCTCTTGTTGGTGGCAGGTTTGGCAGCAACAGGAGCCTTTCCATTGTTTTTGCTGTTGTGACTTTTCTTTGTTTTGGGCTTCCTAACACCACCAGATCGAACATTAACACTTGGTTTGTTTTGTTGGAAATGTTCATCTCTGCCGTTCTGAGCATCCATGTAGCTCTGGCACTGTCTTTACCCAGTCATTCATGTTAAAGTTCATAACAAATTGATCATAGTGACTGGAAAGAGAGTTGAGAATGAAGTCAACAGCCATCTCATCTTGGAGAGGATAACCATCTTTGTTTAATTGGTCGATGTAGCCTTTCATCTTGAGGACATGAGCACTAACTGAGGAACCCTCTTGCATTCTACAGCTTATGACTGTTTCATGGTGTCATAGCGTTCCTGGCGGGCTTGTTTCTGAAACATGCCCTTGAGTTGTTCATTCATGTCGAAGGCATTCATGTCTTCCATATTCTTCTGAAGATCTGGAGACATGGTGGCTTGCATGAGGCAAGCAACTTCTAGGGCATCTTCTTTATGTTTATCGAAAGCCTTCTTTATGTTCATAACAAATTGATCATAGTGACTGGAAAGAGAGTTGAGAATGAAGTCAACAGCCATCTCATCTTGGAGAGGATAACCATCTTTGTTTAATTGGTCGATGTAGCCTTTCATCTTGAGGACATGAGCACTAACTGAGGAACCCTCTTGCATTCTACAGCTTATGAGCTGTTTCATGGTGTCATAGCGTTCCTGGCGGGCTTGTTTCTGAAACATGCCCTTGAGTTGTTCATTCATGTCGAAGGCATTCATGTCTTCCATATTCTTCTGAAGATCTGGAGACATGGTGGCTTGCATGAGGCAAGCAACTTCTAGGGCATCTTCTTTATGTTTATCGAAAGCTTTCTTCGCATTAGCAGTACCATTTTCAGGCGCTGTTGGAATTGGGGTTTCCAAAACATAAAGCTTCTTTGCCATTTTGAGAACGATTCTCAAGTTGTGGTGCCACTCAAGAAAATTGGTGTTATTTAGTTTGTCTTTCTCAAGTATGGACTTGAGAGCAAAAGAGGAGTTGTTTTCAGATGACATCTGTTAAGCAAAAATTATTTAATTAGTATTTTCAATGTATTTTCCTTATTTAGTGAGGTGAGACGATAAGGAGCGAGAATCCGGTAAGAAGCTCTTCCTAAAGGCAGCTGTAGCATGCAACATTAGCAAGAGGTTCAAGCGGACTGACAACGATTGTCAGTTCTGTGAAAAGCACAACTCCCGGGGTTTATGAGGCTGCGAGGACAATCCTTTGCCCTTGCATTGATACGTTTCGCCTCATATATGCCACTTTTATTCTCGAGATAGCTGTAGCACGTAACACGAGAAGAAAAGTAATAGTCGTCCTAAAACGGTCACATGCGGAAGGGTCAGATGTGTCGACAAAGCCCTTGCACCTTGGAAGGATAAACTCCAAGTGTTGTGCTGTGGCTCCAACATTGATGGTTCGCATTGTGCCACAAGTGTTACTAGTAGTAGGATGGCATAGACCATTGATTTTAATTTTACCAAATAGGGTCATTATAGTCGGTTTTAATTTAGATATTAAATTTGCGACTATACCAAAAAGGACCCTTTCATGTCTCGGGACAATTAGTTTTAGATAACCTATGAAACTAAGTTTGTCGCGACTTGAAATAACCAATTAAAGTTAATAGTGGAGACTATTAAGTTCATGAGTTTTAAAGATGCGATAAAAGGTTTTAAAACTCTAGTGGTTATAAAAATTTACAAGTTGCTAGAACTTTCTTTTCTCGATTTCATTTTAAAACCCCTTTTAAAAATGCGTATTGGTATTTGGTTGATTTGTAATAACATTTATTAAAAGCAACCATAATAGAAAATGAATATGTAAATCATATGGGCATGGTTATGATCTTGCTAGAGCCAAGTAGCAAGTTCAAATGGGTCACGGTCACAAACACAAAACAACCACAAGGTTGACTTGAGTGTATCTTGTTGTTTTGAGCGACTCCCACTAACTCCAAGACTCCTCTTGGCATTCGGCTTTGCTTCGGGTTCTTTACGGGTCTTCGTATAAAAAATATTTAACAAGTAAACATAATAAATACAAAAACCTATCTATTACAACTTTGAACCACAAAACGGGCCAAAACCATAAACTAATCTATTACAACTTTGAGCCGCAAAGTGGGTCAAAACCATAGACAAAACCAAACATAAAACACAACCACAAGGTCGGGCCCGATTTACATATTCAACATAACCAAAGGTTCGTTAAGGCAAGTTTTGGTCATCCAAAAGTTAACAATTAAATATGACCAAAATATATTGCCTTAAGATAAAATAAATCAAAACTTTAGACTTTTAAAATTTATGATTTATTATTCCGGTGAAAAATATAGACCAGTTTCGGTTTGCATGTGGTGAGCATCGGCTCTGATACCACTGAAGGAAATCCGTGGTATAATTTTGTTTTAATTTTATGAACCCGATTCATATAGGTGTATATTTATTTTATTACAAGGATTAGTCAAAAAACTTTTGACAAGCATGCATATATATATTTATGTTAGTTAAAATAAATCTTTAACTAGTGAGCAATATGTATATGTACATATATAAACAACGGAAGCGTATGTAACAAAATATCATGAACATATTATACCAAGGAACATCCATAATGGAACAAGGTCACCAACATGCAAACACGAAATATAAACGCAAACCATAGAGGGTTTAGATATACCTTCGGTTAGTGATAAACCGGTTGAGACAACGAGGTTCAACGAACAATTGTTAGTGACACGAACGAGTAAGATGCGAGTGCGAACCCGTGTAGTGGCGGCGGTGACCGGTGGCGGGCGGTGGTGACCGGCAGCGACAGCAGCGGCGACAACCGGGTGGGCATGCGGCGGCGTCGATGGCGGCGGCAGCGGGCTACCCGAGGCGGTTGTGGCCGGTTGTGGGGGTGGGGTGTTATGAGAGCTTTTACTCTTGAGTTCTTGCAACAACTTTGAAACAAGACCCTACACTCCCTTTTATAGGGCATGGACATCTTTGCATGTCTGCCAAGTGGCGACCATGCAAAATGCATGCGATGCCATTGGCCAAGATTCTCGGTGCACGACAAGTGGCGATGCAAGAGTGCATGCGCGGCAAGTGGCGTAGATGAGTGTTCTTGTCTCACCCGGTCCATGTACCCGTCTCTCAATTTAATACCCACGTATTGTTATTACCAGTTAAATTAGTTACAAGGATTAGTCAAAACACTTTTGACAAGCATGTATATATATATTTATGTTAGTTAAAATAAATCTTTAACTAGTGAGCAATATGTATATGTACATATCTAAACAATGGAAGCGTATGTAACAAAATATCATGAACATATTATACCAAGGAACATCCGTAATGGAACAAGGTCGCCGACATGCAAATACGAAATATAAACGCAAACCATAGGGGGTTTAGATATACCTTCGGTTAGTGATAAACCGGTTGAGACACCGAGGTTCAACGAACAATTGCTAGTGACACGAACGAGTAAGATGCGAGTGCGAACCCGTGTAGTGGCGGCGGTGACCGGCGCCGGGCGGTGGTGACCGGCAGCGACAGCAGCGGCGGCAACAGGGTGGGCCGGCGGGGCGTCGATGGCGGCGGCGGGCTACCCGAGGCGGTTGTGGCCGGTTGTGGGTGTGGGTGTTATGAGAGCTTTTACTCTTGAGTTCTTGCAACAACTTTGAAACAAGACCCTACACTCCCTTTTATAGGGCATGGACATCTTTGCATGTCTGCCAAGTGGCGACCATGCAAAATGCATGCGATGCCATTGGCCAAGATTCTCGGTGTGCGACAAGTGGCGATGCAAGTGTGCATGCGCGACAAGTGGCGTAGAGGAGTGTTCTTGTCTCACCCAGTCCATGTACCGTCTCTCAATTTAATACCCACATATCATTCGTAATTACCAGTTAAATTAGTTAAGTGGATTTTTAGTTCGTTGCCCACGGTGTAACTCTTACAGGTCAAGACCAGGTCGGCAGCGTTGACTTATCGAACCGGACTAAAATATCCAACACTTTCATATTCGATCTTGATATAATCGAACTTTCTATGTATAACTTGACAAATCTATAAACGAAACCTAGGCACTGTAGTCTTTGTTGGGTTTCCGTGGTATCGGTTAAACTTTATATATCAAAAACCCGGTTCAAAATAATAATAAAATTAATTAAGCGTAATAAAACGCAGCGGAAATAAATGAGTGACCAACAATAAACGAAACCCGACAGGATCCGGTTACATGCAAATACGAGCACAGTGATAAAACTCTAACTACCGATTAGAAAGATATACCTCGGTTAATGACTAATCGGTTGAACACCGAGGTTCAATGAACACATGCTAGTGAACGAACAAACGGAACGTGGGTATATCTGCGAGTAGCGGCGGTGGCGGAGGCCAGCGACGGTGGAGCGGCGACGGCGGCGAAGGGGCAGCGGCGGTACCTGGCGGTTTCGGCGAAGGCACCTGGCAGTTCCGGCGGCGGCGGAAAACGGCGGTTCGGCCGATTGTGGGTGTGTGTTATTGTAACATCCGTCAAAAAACCGGGTTAACCAAACCCGCTTCGTTTATTAACCGAACAACCAGTTAAAAATTTCTTGTGTATTTAATGCCCAATTAATTTTAAACGATACATAATTAATAAGTATATTAGAATATAAAATTTATATTTGAAAATGTATTAAAAATAAGGAAATAAAAATTAAATGCTGAAGCCGGGTTTCGAACCTGGGTCAGCCGAGAGAATCATCCAAACCTTAACTCACATCCATCCAACCACTCCGCCACTTGTGTTGTTTGTTAACATATTGAGACAATTAATACAAATAATAAATCTGGAAATCAAACCCAGTCAACAGCGCGCCCAAATCCGCTGACGCGGAAAACCCGACGATTTCGCCAATTATCGTCGGTTACTTTTGACTCAATGTAAGAATTAACGATGCCATCGGTTATAACCGACGTCCAGTTCCGCGACATCCGTCGTAACCGCCGGAGAACGGCTGACCAACGAATCAAGACGGTAATCAAACCCAATTCATCGATATTCTTCCCTATAAATGCACACCCTAGCCTCTGGGAAACTTTTCGCTCAAAATCGCACCGATTCTTCAATCAATTTCACTCGCGGAAATCTCTGCAAGTCGCCGGAAAACCGAGACTTTCATCTACACGGTAATTACCTCGACTTTTCTGTTTTATTCCATTATTAGACAAATTCTAACATAACTCCATCACCCAGATCAACCCCAGACGACATTGCCGGATTTTCTGTTTTCGCCGGAAAACTTCGGAATTTCCAGAAACTCGCTGTTAACCGGTATGATCATTTAAAGCTACTGATAATCGTTACTCAGTAGTTCAATTTCACATCTAATCCATTCAAACTGTTAATTGATCCTAACAGAAGAAGTTCACAAAACAGAGCCGACGATCTTTGCCGGATTTCTGAAGAAGACGATCAGTTCGGTACAATCATTCCCCAAACCCTTTTCTGTTCAATACATTGCAATTGTTTATAAAGTTCGTTAAATTAATTTAACAAATAACAGCATGGTTAAGCATTGTCTGTGTTTTGAACGAAGAAGACGAAGTCGCTTAGGTTATAAGATTAATTAAAATCAATATTATGAACGGGTTAGACACACAGTCCAGCGGTGGACTGTGTGCAAATAAACACGCATACGTCCCGAGTTCGATCCTTGACACACGCACACTCGCTTTAATAAAAATGTTCTTTTTAAAACAAACCGGATCCACACGCAGAATCATGTTAAGTATAATAAAAACCGGAATATTTACCAAGTTAGACACACAGTCCAGCGGTGGACTGTGTGCCAAACTAAACCACAGGTCCCGGGTTCGAGACCTGTGGAGAGCACCGAGTCGATACCATTAAATCCTTTTTAAAATAAATGATTTTCGGATTAAATCTAAATAGTATATAAGTATAATTAAAAACATAATTATTTCGGGTTAGACACGTAGCTCAGTTGGTAGAGCTGCGTGTACGCGTACGGGAGGTCACGGGTTCGAGTCTCACCCAGCGCACACATACAAACGACCGAACCGGTCAACGGTCAACAGTAATGGTCAACGGTCAAGTCAAAAAGTCAACATTTTTTATTATTTTTATTTATTTATTTAAATTAAAAATCAATTAAAAATACTTAAAAAATAACATTTTTAAAGTTAGAAAATAGCCTTAAACTCACAAAAATATATCCGATAATCCTACAAAATTGATTAATAAAATCCGCTTATTTACCGAACCGTTATGTTATTATCTAGGTTAGTTTCTCTCGTGGTTAAATCCAATTTCGTGCGCATTCATCATCAATCCAAGAAACGCAACCACTGTGAGTGAATCTTACAACTCCCCTTTTTATTACACGTTTTGGGGTGTATCATGTGTCGCTTAAACTAATTCGTTAATTCAAACTCGTGGTATACCATATTATGATCTAAACTTAGAATGTAAATATTGTTTGTTGTTATGTATTACATATTGTCAAGTTGTATGCAAATTATTTGTTAGGCCCATCAGTTCCTCGTGGGAGACGAGTTGAACAACGCGTGCCTTAAAACTCATTCATTAGGCCCATCAGTTCGTAGAACAACGCGTGCCTCAAAACTCATTCATTAGGCCCATCAGTTCCTCGTGGGAGACGAGTTGAGCAACGCGTGCCTCAAAAC
Source organism: Scalesia atractyloides (assembly GCA_947069175.1). Lineage (NCBI taxonomy): Eukaryota > Viridiplantae > Streptophyta > Magnoliopsida > Asterales > Asteraceae > Scalesia > Scalesia atractyloides. The sequence goes on along the minus strand of CAMTDV010001140.1, from coordinate 5,478 downwards.
AATCTATTATTGTATGTGTGTGCATTATTTAATATTAAGTGTTTTGTGAATAAGTTTACATCTATATTTACTCATATGTGGTTATGCACTTTATTTTATAATCAATTAAATAAACTTGTTCAATGTTTTTCATAGGATTCACTCGCCAACTTTTTGTTGATCCAAAAACTATTTTTATGTCACACCCCGACCCGCAGCGGAATAAGGTCGGGGGCATAATTGGGTTATCACCAAAGCTCATGATATTTACTAATATGTTTCATATTTATTAAAGTCAAAATTACATTCTCAATAATCAAACATGTTCTACAAATACAAAGAAAATAATCAACTAAACAATCCAAGCTCTAAACCAGTTTATTCTTCTAAGCCAATCCTATGTGTTTCTTGCTGCGGCTGGATCACCTGTATCATGTGTAAAAATAGGGGTTTTTGGGTCAACATAAGTTGGCGATGAACCTTGTTAGATAAACATTTATTATTGATTTCTTGTTATCTTTATCAAGTAAAAATTGTGCAATAGTCATATATGAGCAAATGTAAATAATCATACAATAACAATAACAACCACAAACTATAACATACAATAGCATATAATAACATACAATAACATACAATAACATATGAACTTGCATGAATATATAACATGAATGAAACTGTATATGTTGGCAACGTTACGTTCACGCTCATAATGTAATGGGGAACGGACGGCCTATGATGAATGTCTGTGCGATCAAGGCTCAATTAAACGGAGCCGATTGTATGTTGGCAACGCCAGGTTCACGCTCATAATGTAATGGGGAACTGCTCAACGCTCATAATGTAATGGGGAGCGGCGGCCTATGATATTGCATGTACTGAAAATAATAAATTAAATCTAAACAATAACCACACAAACAGTTGATACAAGTTGAATACACATTTGTTCATGATATGATGTATGCACAATGATTTAAATATAATAAATGGTAAGACACATGATACACCCCAAAAAATGTGATTAAAACGGGGAATTTGTAGAGATTCACTCACATTGGGTGCGTTCGGTTGGAGATGATGAGATGCGCACGAGTTTGAAGGATTGATCAACGAGGATTAACTAACTTAAATAATAACGGAAGGTATAGTAAATGAGTGGATTTTATTAATAATTTTATTTTTAGATATATTTTTGTGAGTTTAAGGCTATTTCCTATCTTTAAAAACATTATTTTTAAGTATTTTTAATTGATTTTTAAATTAATTAAATAAATAAAAATATAAAAAAATGTTGACTTTTGCGTTGACCATTGACCGTTGACTGTTTGACTGTTTGACCGGTTCTATTGTGTGCATGTATGCGCCGGGTGAGGCTCGAACCCGAGACCTCCCGTACGCGTGCACGCAGCTCTACCAACTGAGCTACGTGTCTAACCCGAAATATTTATGTTTTTAATTATATTTATATACTGTTTTAATTTATTCAAAATTCATTTATTTTTAAAAGGATTTTAATTATCAAACCGGTGCCGTCAACAGGTCTCGAACCCGGGACCTGTGATTTAATGTTGCACACAGTCCACCGCTGGACTGTGTGTCTAACTTGGTTAATATACTGATTTTTATTATACTTAACATCTAATTGCGAAAGGATCAGGTTCAGTTTAAAAAGGAACATTTTAATTACAAAGAGTGTGTGTGTGTCAAGGATCGAACTCGGGACGTATGCGTATTGTTTGCACATAGTCCACCGCTGGACTGTGTGTCTAACCCGTTTATAATACCGATTTTAATTAATCTTATAATCATAACAGACTTCATCTTCTTCGCTAAATTAAGACAATGATTAATCAACTGTTTCTTGCTTAGACGATTAACAGACGTACTAATGATTTATATGTAACGGATACGAAAAGTTTCGGGAATGAACATACCGAATGATGATCTTTCTCAGAACTCCGGCGAAGTCGTCGGCTCTGTTTTTATGAACTTCGACTGAGCGAACAAATTAACAGTTCTGTTAGCTAATTGTGGAATTGAAGTACTAAACAAGAGTTATCAGAAGGTTTGAATGACTATACCGTTTCACAGCGGAAAATAGGAATTTTAGAAGTTTTCCGGCGAGAGTGAATTATCCGATATCGACGTCTGAAACTGATTCTGATTGAAGGGTTTGAGTTAGCAAAAGCTTAAGACTGATAGACGATGAAAGAAATGAGAGACTTACTGATTTGATGGAAAACACGGTTTTCCGGCGAAAGTCCGACGAGTTCAAATAGCTTCTCCGACGAACTGAAAGTATTTCGAAAGTGAAATTAAAGGTTTGCAAATGTGTTTGAGTCGCGAGAGGGGACTATGATTGAGTAATTCAGAAAATGCAGGTTTTCGGTTATTAAAACCTATCAACTCTTGAATTCAAGTTCATTCAAAGCTAAATTGATTGGAGGTGTCGGTGTATCGGTTATAATCGGTAAACCACGAACAATCAAACGTTTTTGGACGTTTGGTGACCGATTTCGGTTACAGTTAGCGTAACAGATCGATTCATGATTGATCATAAAATTTAATTGTTTCCTAGAATTCACAGAAAACATCAAGTGGCGGAGTGGTTATATGTGTGTGTGATAAGTCTTATGCTTACCCGGCTGACCCGGGTTCGAGTCCCGGCAGCCTGATTTTTATTTTAATTATTTTATTTTTACTTTTTATCAATTATAACTTTTATATTCTAGTTTGTTTATTAATTACGCATCATTAAAAATTAAAATTGACATAAATACGCAACGAAACATTTATAACTTGATATTTGATTACAAACGAAGCGGGTTTGGAAAAACCCGTTTTTGACAAATGTTACAGTATCCCCTACTTTTAGGAATTTCGTCCCGAAATTTAAGTAGTAGTAGTAGGAAAAAGATGTGGGTATTTATCGCGCATTGAGTCTTCACGTTCCCAAGTAAACTCAGGTCCCCGTTTCGACTCCCAGCGTACCCTAACAATTGGAATGCGACTTCGTCTTAGACGTTTTTCTCCGAAGTCCATGATCTCTACTGGTCTTTCAATAAAATGCATAGATTCATCAATCTGTATATCTTCCAGAGGAATATGGAGGTTCTCATCAGCGAGGCACTTCTTCAAGTTTGATACGTGGAATGTGGGATGAATTCTGTTGAGTTCTTCTGGTAGATCAAGCTTGTATGCTACAGGTCCTACTCTTTCGAGTATCTTGAAAGGTCCTACGTAGCGTGGTGCCAGCTTGCCTTTTTGACCAAAACGAACTACTCTCTTCCACGGTGATACTTTTAAAAGTACATGATCACCAACGTTAAACTCCAAAGGCTTTCGTCGTTTATCTGCATAACTCTTTTGACGACTTTGAGCTGCTAGAAGATTGTTTTGAATTTGATGGATCTTGTCTGTGGTTTCTTGAATCAATTCTGGACCGGTGATTTGAGCTTCCCCAATGTCGTGCCAACATACTGGGGATCGGCACTTACGACCATATAAAGCTTCAAAAGGTGCCATACCGATACATTGAATGATAGCTGTTGTTGTACGAAAATTCAACTAATGGTAAATGAGGTCCCAATTTCCCTTGAAGTCTATGACACATGCTCGAAGCATATCTTTAAGAGTTTGAATGGTGCGTTCAGATTGTCCATTAGTTTGAGGATGATAAGCGGTACTGAGATCTAATCGTGTACCCAAAGCGGTTTGTACGGCTTGCCATGTTCGTGAAGTGAAACGACCATCACGATCTGAAATAATGCTTAACGGTACACCATGTCGGCTTACGATTTCGCTGATGTAAATACGAGCTAGCTTCTCGTTATTGAAATCTTCGCGGATAGGAATAAAGTGAGCTGATTTTGTAAGACGATCAATGATTACCCATATAGTGTCATACCCACCAGAAGTGCGGGGTAACCCGGTAATGAAGTCCATGGTTATGTTTTCCCACTTCCATACAGGTATTTCAGGTTGGACCAGAAATCCTGAGGGTCTTTGATGTTCAGCTTTTACCTTGGAACATGTAAGGCACTTGGAAACAAAAACAGCAATATCCTTTTTTATTCCAGGCCACCAGTAGGTGTATCGAAGGTCTTGATACATCTTGTCGGCTCCTGGTTGTATAGAGTATCGTGTTTTGTGTGCCTCATTCATAAGGAATTCACGAAGATTGTTGTGGTCAGGAATCCATATGCGATCTAGATAGTACAGAATACCGTCAGATTTAGTTTCAATTTTAAGTTCAGCTCCACAGGACAGCTCCTTTCGTACGTCGTCTTCCGTTACTTAAACATGTTAGGCTTCTCAATTTGATCTTTAATGTCAGTTATGATTTGCGAACATAGAAGACGAATGGAGTTCGCATAACCCTTTCGACTAAGTGCATCAGCCACCACATTTGCCTTGCCAGGGTGATACCGAATTTCACAGTCGTAGTCATTTAGAAGTTCGACCCATCTTCGTTGCCTCATGTTTAACTCCTTTTGGTTGAAGATATGTTGAAGACTCTTGTGGTCAGTGTATATTTCACACTTAGTACCGTAGAGATAATGTCTCCATATCTTAAGAGCGAACACAACGGCTCCAAGTTCTAGGTCGTGGGTGGTGTAGTTCTTCTCATGAGTTTTGAGTTGTCTAGAAGCATAAGCTATCACCTTTCCTCTTTGCATTAGAACACAGCCTAGTCCTTGCCCTGACGCGTCGTAATAAACCACGAAGTCATCACAACCTTCAGGAAGAGTGAGAATTGGTGCATCACAGAGTTTTTGTTTAAGGGTTTGGAAGGCTTCTTCTTGTTTGGGTCCCCATATGAAGGGTTTCCCTTTATGGGTTAACGCCGTGAGTGGTACACAATGCGGGAGAAATTTGAAATGAAACGGCGATAATAACTAGCCAAACCAAGGAATGATCTTACTTCGGTTGGTGTACGTGGCGCTTGCCATTCTTGTACTGCTTTGATCTTTGAGGGGTCGACATGTATTCCCTTGTCATTAACAACATGTCCAAGGAATTGTACCTCTTTTAACCAGAATTCGCATTTGGAGAATTTGGCGTAAAGCTTTTCATTCTCTAAGAGTGTAAGGATGAGTCGAAGGTGCCGTTCATGATCAGACTTAGACTTTGAATAAATGAGGATGTCATCGATGAAGACTATAACAAAACGATCGAGATAGGGTTTGCAGACTCTGTTCATTAAATCCATGAAGACAGCTGGAGCGTTGGTTAAACCAAATGGCATGACCATGAATTCATAATGACCATAACGAGTTCGGAAAGCGGTCTTTGGGACGTCTTCTTCATGTACTTTGAGTTGATGATAACCAAAACGAATGTCGATTTTTGAAAAACAGCTGGCGCCTTGAAGTTGGTCAAGAAGATCATCAATGCGAGGTAATGGATAGCGATTCTTGATCGTTAACTTGTTGAGTTCTCTGTAGTCGATGCACATGCGAAACGTTCCATCTTTCTTCTTCACAAAAAGGACAGGTG